>JAQGBX010004726.1:0-14818 GCA_034698745.1 Megaphyllum sjaelandicum | reverse complement strand
ATTGAATGATGATCCCCTCTGCCACATGGTACTATGTACTGACTGCAGAGTAAAGAATAGAATAGAATAGAATAGAGGTTATAAACGGGGATTTGGTAACGATTTTATGATCCTGAGCCGACTTTTCAGTAAAACGTTATTGAGAGTAAAGAATCCTTGTGCAGTAAAAATCCCGATTTTTAGTATTTTAAGTGTCAAGAGTTTGGCATTATCTTTATCATAATTTTATTTTATAAGATTCACCCACAACTAAAATAAAAAAATAAATATGTATTAATACCGGGTGAACACAAAGTCTTTCCTCCCCCCCCCCCTCAATAAAATTTACACCATTAGAGGTTTGACAATTCTGTGCGTGCACTTGAATAGGAAGTCATGGGTGCTCTATCCCTTGATGGTATTAAATGTTACCCAAGACCCATTTTTGAACGAAATCGAAACTATAATTTTTGAACCGTAACACCTAGGACAAAATGTCAATTTAGGAAAAGGAAGAGAATGGTTTGTTTGTGTATATTCAACTGGTTTCTTCTTCATTATCAATTATTTGAAGTTGCTACAATGTTTTGAAAACAGGGGCAACCATCAATTGCTAGCTGCGCTGCAGCACACCCCCGTGTATACACCGCTATTGGTGCGTGCTCCTGTTTTCAAAACATTGTAGCAACTTCAAATAATTGCAAATAAAGAAAATTAAAGAACATTTCCTGAGCCAGTCCAACACGTTCCGCAATCATGTCATCACCTTTTGCAAGTGGAAATTGATAATGATCGTGTAGAATGATATAATTTGGAATGATGGCCGAAAATGACCAAACTTCAATTATGAGAATAATTGAAAAAAATATGATAAATCTGATGAAATAAAAGCAACTTAAAGAAGGCCCTACGAGTTCAGTTCGATTCTCCAAACATTTTTAAATCATTATACGCTTACATTACTTTTCAACCTTTTGCGATCAATGGAAGCTCATGATTTCCGGCCATCATTACAACTTTCCGGCATTGATCGTGCAAGGTAGAAGCGTAATGAAAGCGTAAAGATTCGCATATGTTGGAGGTAATGCCATTACAACCATATTACATTCCACATTATTTCATTTACAAAGCAGACCCTACACGTTCAGTTACAGTGTTATAACCTGTAATGACGTTACCTACAAACATTTTCTCGAATCATTACACTTTCATTACTTTTCAACCTTGCACGGTCAATGAATTTCATCCTTTCCGGCCATCATTCCAAATTCCATTTATCGTACAATTTTTAAACGTAACGAAAGCGTTATGATCGATGACAAAATGTCGGAGGTTATGCCATTACACCCTTATTTACAATATCACTGAACGTGTAGGGTCTGCTATTGAGTGAGAACACAATGAATGCTTATACTTTCGACGCTACTTTCCTGCTTGTTTTCATTTTCTTGTTTCCAGCATTCGGGCGCACAATGAATGCTGATATCAGCGTGATGGCTAGTATGTTTGGTGGCGCCACCGCATCCGTTATATGTTAGGTGAATATGCGCATTACCATCTCATGATGAATGCAGGACATGTTTTTACATCACGTAGGCCGCATACCATCGATGGCTACACTTTTGACCAATAGTGATCAGTGTGCCACTCAGTGTCTTAAAAATCTACCTTCAGATTTCCAAAAAAAAAGGGTTAAAAACATTCTTGAAAGCTTATAAGCGTTTCTTGTAATCTCAGCCTGGCTCGGCTAAGCTTTCTTTGTATGCGCTTTCATTTAAAACGCATGCCGCATTCTTATCCCGCATGGTGGCGCTAGTGTACACCGAGTGGTAAAGCGCCTGCAATAAGCATTCTGTGTGTTCTTACCCATAAGATGTATTACTAAAGTGGGCAGCACATATTTCCTAAACATTCTTCCCCAGATTTCCCATAAATTTTCCGCTAAACAAGACTGCAAGATTATGTTGTTTTCCGAGACCCATTTCAGCCAAAATAAGGAGACGTAGTGTAAGGAATTAAACGTAAAAGTCCATTAAGAGCGGCGACATTTTTATTATTTTCCACGGAGCAATTTTGAGCTCGGAATCGTTGACATTAATCGCCTTTAAAAGACGCTCTCTAATGAACAAATTAAATACGCGAAAACAAGGGCTTTTTAAACGCCACCCCCACGTAATTAATTCTCCCCCCCCCCCCACTGCTTTCTCCAACGACTGATTTAAACGATTGCTCAAATTCCTTTCCTTTCGATTTGCACCGCAGCCTAGCTGAATGGGCGCTTCGCTCCTTTTCCCTCCTTACTATTCCCAACTCCCTGTTTACGTTTCGTACCCTTAAACACATATTGATATAGAGTAGCCACCATGTTGATTTTTTCCGAAAAAGCAGAAAATTCCCTTAGGCTTCCTCTTGCACCTACGCCAGGCTTGTTTGCAGAAAATGTTGGAAAATGAACAGCGCGTTTGCTTGTTTTGGTTTGAGGGAAAGGAAAGTCAATATCCAGGATGTTGAGACTGCACGCAGAAAAGCACGCTTGAATCGAGCCATGTTTATGCAAAATTTCATTTAAACTCTTTTTTTTAAGCAGCATTTTTCCAGTTATGTCTCAAACTAGATAAACATGATGGCAATTAAAAACGATACGGACATTTCGCATTTCTACTTTTCCCTGACTTTTCCAGGTTTTTAAACAAACTTCCCTGACCAACGACGAAATTGACATATTTCGATGTTAAACAAGGTTTTCAAAATCGTGTTTTGCATCAATATTTAGCAAAATGAGCATGAAAAGTTTTAGTTTTTTTTTAAATTTTACATATTTGTATTGAGAAAATGTTGACGTTTTTGCAAATTTGTACTCGGACGAGGCTTACATTTTTTTAAAATTTGTCCTCTGAAAAGTTGAGGTTTTTGCCAAGTTTTCCTCAGAATCTGTTGACAATTTCTACTCGGAAACCGTTCAAAATTTCACGAATGTATGCTCGAAAACAATTGAAAATGTGGCACATTTGTGTTCTGAAAACGTGGAAAATTTCGCAAATTTGTGCTCGGAAACTGCTGCAAACTTAGAAAATTGGTCCTCTGAAATTGTTGACAATTTTGCAATATTGTGTATGAACATAATTGAAAAAGTTTGCAAATTTGCTCCGAGCTAACCACGTAGAAGTATTAATTTTGGATTGTGGCAACATTAATGCGTTTAATTTCTCTTACGTATTTAAAATAAGTCATTCCCCACTGATTTTCCCGGTTTTCCAGATCTTAGGGAACCCTGCTATAGTTAACTCAACATTCGTTTCGATTTTAGTACAGTTTATAATGATTCTAAAAAGTTTTTTTTTTTAAAAAAAAGCTAAAAAAAACATTTTTGAATAAGTCAATATCGGAATTTAAACAAATTGTTAAAAATGATATTTATACAAAACAATTTAAATAAAATCGTTTAAAATTGCTACAACAATACAGTGTAAATGTTTGTTACGGTATTTTATACATTTTTTTTAGAAAATTAATAATGTTGATGAAAATAAATATGGGGCAATCACTGCTAACAACTAAGCCGTACACGTTTGCTAACCTCAAGGGAGAGATTCGCGCATATTGTAAAGTACAGTACGATGCACATGGACGGTAAACTGTAAACATGCTGTAAATTACAATGTAAGATCATGTTTAAAAAGTTTAAATATATTTTACATATACAGGAGCATATTATTTCAAAATACTTTAAATACTATTAAAAAAAGATAACATTTCAAAAATCTTATATATTAAATACTTTAACATATTTTAAATAATACATTTTCAAAAATTTATGACAACTTATAGTTTGCTTCGAAATTTTATAACTTAAAAAAATATAGTTTTTCACATTGTAACATTTTTCCTATATGTACAGTGGAAGCCGCTTAAGTCGATCACGCTCAATCCTGTCAGCCATTTGATTCGGTCAAAACGTATTTTTTCCTACACTGCACTACATTAAAAATGTAGCTTAATTCGGTCATCTCATCGATTAAATCTATCAAAATTCCACATATTTGCATAACGCAATCGCGTGAAACAATTTTAAGAAGCTTTCATACAAGCTCAGACATGTTTGGCAACAGATTTTATGCGTTATTTGGAAAATGAAATTTTTGCCGTTACAGCAAGCAGGTCACATCAAACACAACTTACAATATTTTTTAAAACAAATATCATTTTAAAAATATGTAATTTACATATAGATGCGATTAAATATGTGTATTTTTAAAAGATAGAGCAAATTATTTTGATACGGTCAATATTCAGTGTATTTTTTTACAATCATCGCCTATTTCGGTCACCCGTTTATTTCGGTCTAAATAGTTGGAACCAACGTGACTTAATTAAGCGGCTTTCTATATAATTAAATTTTGGGAATTCATTGATAGCGACTAAGCCGTGCACGTTTGCTAATCTCCAGGGGGATAAACATGCTTTAAAGTACTATTTAAGATCTTGTTTACAAAGTTCAATTATATTTCAAATGTGCATGTGTAATTTGCTTTACTTCTAAAATAAGGAATGACATTTTCAAATATGTCAACTTATTGTTTGCTTCATATTTGATAAATTTTCAGAAACTATATCAATTTCACACAATAAAATACTATTTGGGGCAATCACTGCTAGCAAATAAGTCGTACAGGTATGCTAATTTCAAGGGGTGATTTGCGCATTTTTTTAAAGTACACAACAGTGTACTTTTGCATGTGTAATTTGCATTACTTCTAAAATAAGGAATGACATTTTCAAATATGTCAACTTAATGTCCGCTTTATATTTTATAACTTTTCAGAAACTATATCAATTTCACATAATAAATACTATTTGGGGCAATCACTGCTAGCAAATAAGTCGCACAGGTATGCTAATTTTAAGGGGTGACTTATGCATTTTTTTAAAGCACACAACATGGAAGTTAATTGTAAACACACAATAAAAATAATATAAAAACATACCCGTTCAGCGGGTTTTTTTGTAAATGTACTTATCAATAAATATATAGAGTTTTACAATCACATCACGAACGAATTTTTAAATTTTTTATGAAAACATACAAAATGCTCTGTGATGATCCTACAGTATGTTAGAACTAAAAAAAATAAAAATTTCATCTTATAGAGAATATAAGTAAATATACAGTAATTATATTCTAAATGTATATATGTATTTATATTTTTCTTTCTTTCAAATCATACAGATTTCAAACAGGGCCAACTGCAGTGCAATTTTGAAGATTCCCGATATTTTCCTTTATTATAAACAAGAATGAATTAAAAAAAATTATTGAAATATTTGAAAATTATTTCTCTGATAACACGAAAAACAAACATTAAATTTTACGAATATTTTTCACACATGATTTTTTTTACAAATGTCATGATTTTCATTTTTTATATTTTAATTAATACATGCTATTTTTCCCCAAAATTTCCAACATCCAGCACATTAATAAGCTTCAAAATATTACAACTGCGAACATTCCCTTCATTACCATCTGAAACGCATTTACCCAGAGAAACCTCAATTTTTTTCTTCTTGTAAAATAGATGGAAATTTCTTCATACTTTTAAGCATACTCCCACACCGTGAGTTTACTTACATAGAAAAGCAACGAAAAAAGGAAATAATTCAAGCGGCGTTCAGCTTAAGCTTCCGTATTCTTAAATGACGTAATAAAAAAGGAAAAGAACAGCCTCAGGACAAATAAATCCATCTCATTTTTTTCGTTTTTTTTTAAATCTGAGTGCAGAGGCTTATAAAGTGTACACGAAACATAACAAAAAAGCTTTTTGCAGAACATAATGTAAATATTTGCTAGTAACGCTAGCAGAAAAGATGATTTACTTTTTTAGAAAAATGCATGGGAAAGTACAACGGGAATTTGGGGGTGTGGAACCAACGCGCATTATGGACACCTCAAGAGCGATGCATTGTGGGTGAGGCTACGAAAAGAAATGATAAGAATATTCAGAAGCTTCGCAAATCGCATTTTGGCAGTTCGGAATTAGTCTGGTATATAATGTATGCATTAAAGGAAAGCATTAATTGGTTTGTAATCAACAGCCTTAAATTATAATTAGTTTGCACACGACTGCTACATTTCTATTTGTAAATACTCTGAGTAGCCCTAATATAGTTTAATTACGATTTTAGCTGCAGTGTAACCATAATCACAGACTAATGTATAATGATATTGTGATTTTATTATTTCTTGCTTTGTAAAGTACTTGAATTTGCAATACATGTGCCACTTCATTAATAAGAACTCGCTTTATACGAATTTCTGATAGTAAGAAATCATTTTTATGTCCAGTACGTGGTATAGGATATCATACAATTTTAGTTCATAACGTTGAAGTCATTTTTGTTTATCTTATGATAATACGAATTACGGTATAAACGAACAAATGTTGGTGTCTCTTGAGTTGCGTCCTAACGAGTTTCAACTGTACAAAATAATTTAATTTAAATATAACTTCGTAATTTTTTTAAATGCTTAAATACACCTGCCTTAAATTTCCAAAAACATTTTTGTTTTTCTTCAACATTTATCCTGCTTTTATAAAACAGGTGCAACGGAACCTCGTTAAGACGAATTACACATAAAAAAACGTATAATCTAACAAGCCAAACGCAGTAAAAATAGCAGAAATACCAAGGCTCAGTGCCAAAGTTTGGATAAAAATACATGTCAACAATTCTCACATTGAAAACCTTCCCCAAGAATATGAATGGTAAACATCCTGCCACTTTAATCGGGGAATTTCCCGTCATCAGATTTGAGATCTGATAATGTGCCATTTTTCAAATTGTCCGAACAAATTCGTTTTAAAAAATAGAAACGTTGCGTGAAATGAAACTCGGAGATCCGTTCGTTGTTACCAACAAATTCGCAATATCCGAGTTGGTCTTAACCGAACACACAAGGTAAGACCGGAAAGTTCGGTGAATAAGTCGGAAAAAACAACTTATTGTGTGATTTTAGAAAAGACGCTTTACTGTCCTTCAAAGTAGGCCCCCTGAGCCACAATACACTTTTGACATCGTGTGTAGAAATTTTGGAACGCTTGTGAGAAGTTCCCTTTTGGTGTCCGGAATGTCGACAAATCTGTGTCCTTTCAGTGCCGTTTTCAAACATGGAAACAGGGAAAAGTCCGGAGGTGACAGTTCAGGGAAATACGGAGGGTGATCAAGTTTGGTAACCTGTTTTCGGGCCAAGAATTGCTTCACCTTTGCAGCAACGTGAGGCCTTGCGTTATCATGCAGAAGAAACCAAGATCCCAGTCCAGCGAACTGTGGCCGGACCTGACGAATGCGCATCAATAGACGACCAAGGATCTCAGTGTACGCTTCGGCATTCACTCGTTCGATGTTTTGGGGTGTGCTAATGGTGGTCGGCCTCCCAGAACTGGGTGCGTCTTCAAGAGATTCCCGTCCTTCCAGAAAACGATTAAACCAGTCGTAAACGCTTTTTCGAGTCACAGCTTCGTCCCCGTACACATCTTTCAACATATTCGTGGAAAGAATATGTTGAAAGATCCGCAACCCATTCGTGGATTTCCGTTGCAGATCTGCCCAATTTAAAGAAAAATTTCACGTTGACCATCCGCTCCATTTTGTACCTTTGACGACAAGACTTGACATGGTCTACTGAGAACTGCTAAATGACTCGGAAACTTTACGAAATGTCTGCGCGTGTCACCCATACTTTTAGCTGACATGTCAACGCTTAATTTGCATGCAGACACATGTTTCTTGTTTGCGTCAAATTTCCACAATTGGACCATTCACCAAACTTTCCGGTCTTACCATGTATTAACATTATTCAACGCACATGTACATCCCTAGGACTAGAATTGGAAATTAGTAGAGTAAATCCTCGGTACAGGATTTTATTATTTTCCTATATTAATTTTTTATATTTTCTATTAATATTTTAAATTTTTTTATGATATTTTTCATATGGAATATTGTTTCCAATACTTTTCTGTAATTCACGCACGTATAGGCGCCGTGTTTGATTTCTTGAGGATGCTCGATAAGGTTTATCGCAGATCTGCAAACTTGCGAAATTGATTCCAGGTATAGCGAAAAAAAAAAACAATGCAGGGCGGCGTCAAGTGAGGTTTATCTACATCTGATGGCACCTCGCTTAGCGCGCTTTTCTGGTTTCGTTATAGCGCTCGTAGCTCTCACAAGCTAGCAATTGCGAATCGTTTCGAAAATAGGAAAATTCGTGAAAGAGAACTAATTAACAGCGAAACCCCATACTCAAAATTCTCCAAATGTTATATGCGATTAGGCGTTGAAATAATATTCCTGATGATAGTTCAGATTAAACTCGAGTTCAATTTAACAATGATGACTAAGTCGCAAATGATGTACGAGCTTTCTCCTAAAAATGGGCTTGACCTATCTACCATATGGCATTTAATTGCTGACTGTAGGGTACTGAGTTGAATTGAATTAAAGTATGCTACATACATGTACTTTATTTTAGATGAAGAATTATAACTGCAAGATTGATTTCCTTCTTTGTTATCTGATCAACTTAAACCCTAATACAGACTAGACAAAAACCAAAAACCATAAACGTTTATCAAAAAATTTCAGAAAAAAATTTAAATGCGAACTTTTTTGAGAAATAATACACCAAAATCCGAGTTCATATAAACGGCCCATCTTTCACGTCGAGGGTCGGTAAAGATAAAAGAAATAAAATGGATTATAAAAACGTTTTTGGCGGTGGCGCTGTCGTTTGCACGATAACGATAAAAGGGTTCATTTTATCTTTTGAAAATGAACTCAACCACTCAGTTTGTTCAAAATGGTTTGTTGCAATCTGTACACGCAGTTTGTTAAAACTGATTGATAGGTGTTTGTTTTTTTGTAAACCAGTGTATACAGTTTGTAGTTTATGGTTTTTAGTTTTTGTCTAATCTGTAAAATTCATTTTTTTTAAAAAATAAATAAATACCACGGATTGATAAGTCATACATACATGTACATGTACGTACTTTAACTTCAAGAGGAAAAATACATCTAGAAATTATTACCAACGAATTATAACAATATAGAATAATACATGTATATTCTTTAGCTTTACGGGTATGGGGTTGGTGTTAGTCGTCTGCAAACTTTAAACATAAAAAAATAATGCATTTAAAATATATTTCCAAATAAATGTTGGATTATTTAATATGGGTTTGAAAAGTTATTTTCAAATGCATTATGATAATGCAGAAAACGTATTTCATAAGCGTTATTAAAATACATTTTTAAACATGCACTCAGTATGTCCGCAATATAAAGGATGTTTTTGAACTCATGGTACAAACTCAAACTGGTGTTAGAGTGAAATAAGATAAACATTGTTCACCATAGAACCTAGGGTCCAAAGGTCACTATTAAAAAGTTACATGGCCAAATGTGTATCTGCTTCCTCCACGACTTAATGGTCAATCATACCACATCTTTTAGGAGGAACAGTTGCCACAACTTTTGAAAGCTGTCTCTTTGGCAATTCGTAATTGCATGTGGTTAAGGATTTACTGTATAAAACATTGTAATAAACACGTAATTGTTGAAACATTCTGTGCCAACATTAATTCCATGTAAACCATTCTGTGTCAACGTTAATTCCATGTAACTTTTTAATGACCTTTGGACCCTAGGTTTTATGGTGAAAAATGTTTACCTTAGTTCACTGTAACGCCAGCTTGAGTTTGTACCAAGAGTTAAAAAAAAACCTGTAGGTAAATTAACTAACATGTAGAGAAAATGAAAAATACATGTATGGTAATATACGGAACATTTATTTTAATAACGGAAAATGTATTTTGAAATGCAGTACATGCATATGCGTTCTAATTACCTACTCATATTTTCATATGCATTTTAAATGTTTTTTTTTTTCAATGTGGGCTGATTGACATTCTAGTCTTTTCAAGTTATTCTACGATATGAGGGTGTTTAAATGTTCATTCTCTAAGGAAATTTTTCATGAGCTATAGTGGTGATCCTTTAACACCATGTGCTTTACAATCCAGTTGAGCACATTCAACTCCCATTGGCTGGATTCAAAAGCCTCTCTTCAAAATCCGTTTCAGGCGATATCACGTTAGGTGGTGCAAGTTTCATTGATGGGAAATTCTTAGTGAACACAAAATTCAGCAAATTTTGGCAGTTATCCGGTGTGCTAATTGAAGGCACGTGGAGATGTACGTTTCCATTACGCCTGTAATAATCTAGTTACAGCAAATGCTCGATCATCCGTAGAGGTTTCGTGAAACTGATACTCAAAATGTAACGAAAACATAGCAGTATGAATTTTATGACAGAAAAATAGACACACAAGGCGAATTGTACGTAGGCCTATTACAAGTGCAAAACGTTTACTGGCATGGAGACTTATGGCGTCTTACCGTTAAGAAAACTGTCTTATTTTTTAGTTGGTGAAATTGATTTTTGAAAAAATTGACAACTTTTTCGGAAAAATTTGTTTGCTTTTTCAAAAATAAAAGCGTCGTTTTAATGACAATTTTTATAGCCCCCTAGAAAGTCTTCCATACGATTTTTTTTTATAAAAAAATAGTCCTTTACAATTTTTTTATAAAAAATAGTCCTTTATAACATATAGAAAAAAGTAATCCTTTATAAGATTTTTATAAAAAGAATAGTCCTTTACAAAACTGTCCATCAAAAGAAAAGCGGAAATTTCCAAAGACAGGTTTGCATAATTTAAAATCTTTTTCCAGGACATTTTCAAAACTTTCAACATTTTACAAAGACAAATTTAAAAATTGTTTCATGCTAATTTTGTAAAATTCTTCTAAATTCTCATTACTAAATGTTGCAATATTGAAAATTTCCTGCATCAATTTTGCAAACTCGTGGATAACATTGGCATACTGTACATGTAATGTATGTCTATTTTTGACACTGTCTCGATCAGGGAAATTTCTTTAAAACCTGGAAAAGTCAGGAAAGTTGAATATAAAATTTCTGAGGGAACCCTGATAATGATTTGTAATTCTTCTACCTTAGTGATAATTTTAATATTTTCAACGGTCTGCAGGGGTAAAAAGGTTGAGAAACACTTATCTAGGCGACATTTTTGTACAACGACCTTTGTGCTGACCTTTGATGGTCTTATTGGTAGACGACCTTGTTACCATGCGACCATGTTGACTAGCGGCCTTTCTATGGCCATCTTTTGTCTAGCTGCCTCCCTTATAAAAGAATAGTTCTTTATAAGATTTTTATAAGAAGAATACAGTAGTTCTTTGTAAGATGTTTAACAAAACAGTCATTTATAAGATTCTTATAAAAGAACAGTCCTTGATAAGATTTTTATAAAAAAGATTAGGCCTTTATAAGAATTCTAATGTATATAAAGAATATAGTCCTTTATAAGAATTCTAATGTATACAAAGAATAGTCCTTTATAAGAATTCTAATGTATATAAAGAATAGTCCTTTGTAAGATTCTTATAAAAGAACTTTTTAAAAGATTTTTTAAAAAGAATGGTCCTTTCTAAGATTTTATATTAAGAATAGACTTTTATACGATTAAAATAATATTCTTTTATATGATTTTCATAAAATAATAGTCCGTTATAACATTCTTATAAAAGAATAGTCATTCATAAGATTTTTTGTCAAAAAATTGAAAATGGCACACTTGACTTTTCTTGATTTTTAGTTAAATGTTAATTACATTAAATGATTTTCATGTCTACAAAAGCTCAACAATCCTAGTAAGCCTTCTCGTTTACTTTATATAAACAAAGCACATGTAATGAAATTTGAACATGATTAAAAAAAATAAGAAAACACGCTCAATTATGTAGTTAAGGAGAAAAGTCGCAGAATATTTGAATCTTAGACACAAAGCGATAAAAACTTGATTACGTCAGGGTACGGATTACTCACACGTAAGTAATAGTTATAAAACGAGGAATTTCCCAAGTTTTTGTCATCCATAGACGAGTCTCGCAGTCTCTTACAATTGCCCTCTCGGTTTAAATTGTTGCCATGACGACCTCGTATAATGTTGATGACATCGTAAAATGTGTTCATAAAATGGCGTTCAACTGCTTGAGATCAATTATTGGTACACGTGTTCGTGCCATCATATTTCCCACAAATCTCGCTTATCTCAGACTTTATCTGGCCTTGAAATCGAAGATCAAGTGTTCATTGATGACGTCACTGTTTCGCTGCGCCTAGTACATTGGTACTATATGTGCCAATGCGCTGCTATTGCAGAGTTCCCACAAAACTTTCATATTCAACTTCTGACTTTTCCAGGTTTTTAAACAAATTTCCCTGACCAACGACAAAACTGACATGTGCCAATGTTTAAATTTCCACAATTTTGCAAAATGTGTGTACATTTGTGGATACATGACCACTTTCCATTATAATTTTCAAAATGTACTAGGAAAACTTTGAATATTTTCCAAAATTAGCATGAAACTTTCCAAACATTTGTGATTTTTTTTAAAAAAAAATGTCCTGGGAAACAGCTAGAAATATTGCGAATTTGTACTGAGAATTTTTTTTAAATTTGCAAATGAGCCATGAACTAACCATTTAGAAGGATTGATTTTAGATTGTGGCAACATTAATACGTCTGGGAGAAACTAGCTGTTTTGTCTGCACCAAATTTAGTTTTTTTGAGAAATAAAATGCTTCAGTTTTACTCCTGTATGCTACACTTTATCCGCAACAAATACTGTGTAAAACAGTATTTACTTTTTTAAATAACTTTTGTTACAGAGTGCAAAGGTGGCAAGCAGTCCAAAACATCAAAAATATCGCTTAAACTATAAAATATATAAGTTCATTTGCCCTTAATGTACATTGTATGTGTACCTTATTGATTCCTTGATGGTCCTTTTTTAAATTCACGTGATGTTTCATAACTCAAATTTATGTGTGTAAAACTTATAGAGCTCCTACTCTTTACCAATTTTTTTTCTTAAAATGGCTAGACACTACCCCAGATAAATGTAATATATTAGAAAAATTCATATTCCTTATCACAAACTCCTTATTTATTACAGAAAATAGTCTTAAAAATTATCCCCTATCCACATTGAACATTAAACTTAAAGAAAAATGTCATAGATATTTAAATAAACAGGTACCAAACAATTAAAAAAAACATTTTAAAAGGCATTTCAAAATCTATACATTTTGCTCACTAAATAACCATAAATAGTCATCCTCTAACCCTTCAACCATATCTTCATTTAAACATCCCTTTCTGCTTAAAAAAACTTATTTTCCAACTCAGATCAAATCCTTACTGCATGCATATATTTTAATAAAGGTAGCCTACTTTCAGTCCAAATCTTGCAATGCCTTGCATCTTATGCTCACAACATGTTTTGCCAATTGCTTTGTCATTTTATGCAACTGTATATAACTAAATATATTTTTATTGTTATGGGATCTGAGTCTCCCAAAGACGAAATAAACTGTATTATTATTCGCATTTCCTAATTTTGGTCTTATATCTAATTGTAGGCATAAAATTATCTCCGAAAAATTCCAATAGACAACGGATAACTTCAGGTAGACTCTCTTAAGGGGGACTTAGAAGGCAAATGAGAACAGTTAAAAATGTCGACTCCTATTAGGGGCTATCCATATAGGACGTCCGGCAAATATGTGAAAACGGGACACAGGCTGTTTATATATGATCCTTGACCTTCTTCGGGGAAAATTGAAAATTAGCAGAACTCTTTGGAAAATGAACAGTGCGAAAATGAAACATGTTTCTCACCTGTAATTTGCCGAACGCGCCATGCCAGTAAAATTAACAGTTAAAAAATGATACTATGAAATCACTGATTTCTCTGCAATTTTTATTTCTTTGTTTCGTTCATTTTCCAAAGACTTCTGCTAATTTTCACTATAGAAGGTCAAGGATCATCCATAAATTACATCATAAAACACATCATAGAATGGAATAAGCAGTGCTGTGAAAGTAGTTTACCCGCATTGCCCTTTGAAACAGTGTTGTCATATACAGTAGGGATAAGGGATACGTTCTGAAATTATCGCTCCATGTGAACAACAACTGACAACAGAGAAATGTTTCAGTTTCTGTAAAGAAACCACGCCAAAGCTAGATTTTACACTCATGCACACAAGTTTAATTTCGGTTGGATATCCAATCAGCAAATAAGATAAAATGATCAGTGCTATCAAGTTAATTTACCCACAATGCCCGTTGATGCGATATTGTCATTTACTGCAGATATATTCTGAAATTATCGTTCCATGTGTACTTTAATAGGTATATCTTTCAGTTGAAACTAAAGCTATGTTCGCCCAGACACCTAAGTGTCACCTAAATATGAAAAAAGTGTGAGTCACATAAGGGGACATACGAACACGGCTCTCCTCACAAAAAGACACTTAACTAGAAGAGAAAAGTTAGAGTTACCTAACAGTCAAGAGACTCATAAGTGACTGTGATGTCAGACTATGCAGACCAGTAATTGCCATGATATTGTAATTTATCCCTAAGCAATGGATAGTCGCCCTTGTGAAATTATGTGAGTTAGAGTTAGGTGAGTCATGCGAGTGCTTCTCTCCTAGTAAGTATAAGTGGTTCTCTTAGTTGGTTGGTTGGTTGGTTTGTGGATTTTTAACGTTGGCCTATTTCTGCAAACGAGGGCTAAAACCAACGCCAGTGGATGTGTCAGCATCACCTTCCTGGGAATTTTGCCTACGAGGGAGGACTTCCACCCCCACAAGAGGGATCTTTAACGTGCAGAGATCAAACGGGATC
>JAQGBX010004725.1:0-14818 GCA_034698745.1 Megaphyllum sjaelandicum | reverse complement strand
GGGAAAGGACCAGTTGAAAGAAACAAAAATAGAGAGAAAGTCAAGGGTCCCACGCCAATACGCCATGAAAGATTCTTAGAAATGATCCAAAATAGTCCGAAAATAAAGACTCATCCCGGATCCGCATGACCAGAATAGTTTTGGATAAGAGGACGCACCTTGGTGGAAAAGATCCGAGGATGGACTATTTATTGCTTCAAATAATGGTGACTAATTCAGTCGTTACGATAGTTTACGACAGTTGCGAATTTTCGATAATGTGGCGAATTTTTCGACAATTGCCAAATTGTGAAAAAAAAATGCAAAAATCTTCAAAATTGTCGAAAATTAGCCAAAGTGTCGAAAAATGTACAAAATCGTTCAAAAACATGTAAAATTGTCAAACATTATCAAAATTGGCAAAAAATGTGCAAAATTATCGAAAATTAGCGACATTGACGAATATTAGCATGCATAATTGTCCTAAATTGTTGATTAACAGTATGATTAACTAATATTTCACTTTTAAGTCAAGGTTTCGATCAATCAATCATCAACTGAAAGATCCGAGACTAACGACTAACCAATTAGACATTAGTCTTGACCAAAAAATGCCCATCTCTGATACAGGACAGCGAAGATGTCAAAAAAGTTATCCGAGTAACCCCGGGGTATTTCGAAGTAGATGATTTTTTCTAGAATCTAGATGATTAAAATTCAAAAGAACCGAGTAACCCCCGGCTGGCCCACTCAGGCCCAATTATAAAACCATATACATACCACATAGTACAGACTGCTTATTATTCAAATTAAATTTCAATATCAAGTCTTGCTACAAATAAATACAGTAAACGTAATCAAATATAATCTCAAATACAGTAATTTATTTACCATAATTTTCCCAAACTACTTGAGTAACACAGCAGGATAAGTGCTATAGTAGGCTACATGGTTCCCCCAGAAATTTCATTTTCAATTTCCCAGACTTTACCATGCAAAACGTTTTCCTTGACCAAAGACAGTGTCAAAAATTTACTTTTTTTTGAAAAATGTAGTAATGACAAAATTTGCAAATTTGTCTTCGGGAAACGTTGGAATTTTTTAAATTTTGTCCTCGGGAAATGTGGGAAATTTTTTCAATTTCATCCTCGGAAAACTGGAGAATTTTGCAAATTTGTTCTCGGAAAACGCGGGGATTTTTTCAATTTCGTCCTCGTCCTTTTGCAAATTTTTACTCATAAATTAGGACATGACTATACTGTACGTTGAACTTCCCTTACTTTTTCAAAATAAGCCATTCTTCCCTAACTTTTCCAGATATTTTCAAGTACCCAGACTTTTCCAGACATTTTCAAGTACAGTAGAATTCCGATTATCCGAATCAATTGGGACCGGACCCCATTCGGATAATCAAAAATTCGGATAATTGGATTTTTTCCGAAAAAAGTATAAATGTATTATATGTTTTAAGGAAAAACAGCTTATTTTCGGTACTGTATGCACCTTTAATTAATTAAATGAAAAGGAAACACTTTTACATGTTAAATAGCGGATGCACTTACAAGTGCTGTACATATATGTGCATTGTAAATGAAAGTCATTATTTGCTGAACATCTCGGTCAAAGTGAGGTGTTTGACTGTCTTGATCCGTTTTTGGGCAGCCAATGCGAATCACAGTACATGTACATTATACATGTATGTTTCCGCCTTCGGATAATCAGTGATTCGGAAAGTCGGAGTTTGGATAATTGGAGTTTTACTGTACAGAAAAATATAAACCAACACTGCTACGTTGCTATATTCACAAAAATTTCCTTTGGCATTGATTCGATCGTGAACTCTCACTGGATTTAATGAATTCTGCAAACTGACACTGCTTTTGGTTAATTCATCCGTAAAATCAAATTCGCACCTTAGATCTATATACATGTATAGTTCAGCAAAATATTCGAAAACCTATTATTCACGTATTTTATTTTTTTTTATTTTTAGATCGTGTAAATGAATAATGCCTGTCTTAACTGTTATTCGGCCAAATTAACCATGTAAAATCAAAGCGCCCTTTGAAAGATGCATGGATAAGTTCAAATATTCATTAATTTTTTCCTTGATTGCATTGATATTTTTAATTGCATAGCAGGGAGTATCTACAGAATTATATTTTTCTTCCAATTGTTATTCTAAAAATAAATGTTTCAATAATCACTATAGCTGGCCTATAGTATGAGAAAAGTACACATGTGTAAACGCGTAAAATGATTTAAACCATGGTTTCTCAATTATATTGTTTTAAAACCAAATAAACAAAATTCCATTGACCCAGGCAATGTCAAAATGAACATATGTCAATGTTAGCCAATGTTACTCAAGATATTTTAGAAAAAAAAAATGAAAGTATACTAAAAAAATACACAATTATCATATTTTGAAAATTTCACAAAAATATCATGAGAAAATTTTGAAAATGCTGAATATTTGTCCTGTGAAATTTTAAATATACAGTAGTTTATGGAAGTCTTTCCCAGAAGACCTTTGAACATGTTGAAAATGTGTACACAGTAAAACCTGGAAAAGTGACCACCTGTTTATGTTGACCTCTTTTTAGTGTTTTCTTTTTTTTTCTAGTGTACATTTCCTGGCTGCACAAAAATTCTCCATCATTGACAACCTGTCTATTGTGTACAGTGACCAGTGTTTGTCTTTTTTTTGCCATTTTTACATTGCCAATGTACCTTTAAAACTGACCAGATAACAGATGAGTCACGTTACATCTTGCTATAACCCTTAAACATGATGATTCTGTACTTTTTGGTTTTGTGGTTTTTTACTATAAATGTTTTACAGTCTACATGTACAAGTACAGTGTACATGTTCATCATTTTAAATAAATTCAGGCTTTCTTTGTATAGTGACCACCTATGTACATTGACCAACATTGCATTTTTTTTGGTGGTCACTCTTAACAGGTTTTACTGCATGTACTTGGGAGACGTGGAAAACTTTGCTAGTATATATATGTCCTCGGAAACTGTTGAACATTTTTCAAATTTGTCCTAGAAAGTAGAGAAAATTGTGCAAACGTTATTTGAAACATTAAAAAATGTTTGTAAATATAGGAATTGAGTCTTTAATTTTTGATTGTGACAACATTAATACATTGAATTTACCCGACTTTTCCATATTTTGAGTTCTCTGGTTGATGTGGTAGTGTCACAAAATATCCACTGGATGGTAGCCATAACTATACCTTAAAATTGCGCTTAATTTGTGTTTCATGAAGTAGGTTTATGTAAACATTTTTAAAGAAGATATTTAGAGCCACTTCTTCGTTGCCGACTTTATAAACCATCATGTTTATACCTGCCTAAATCAATTCACCGTGGGAGTACGCACAAATTTCCAGGTTTTTGGGAGTATTCAGGGTTTTCCCAGACCTGAAAAACCTGGAAAAGTCAGGGAATTTTAAAATGACCGGAAAAAGTCAGGAAAGAATGGTTTATTTTGAAAATGTCAGAGAAATTCAATGCAGTCTTAGCGATCGAAAATTTCTACTTCTATACAAAGTTAGCTCAATGCTCATTTTCCGAGTTGAAATTTGAAAAAAATTTCAACATTTTCGGAGCAAAGATTTACAAAATTTTCCCTGTTTTCCGAGCATTAATTTGCAAAGTTTTCCCTGTTTTTTGACTACAAATTTGCAAAATTTTCCACGTTTTCCGAGTAGAAATTAGCAAAATTTTCCACGTTTTCCGAGTACAAATTTGCACAATTTTCTAGGTATTCCGAGTAGATACTGGCAACATTTTCCACGTTTTTCGAGTAGAAATTAGTAACATTTTCCACGTTTTCCGAGTAGAAATTTGCAAAATTTTCCACTTTTTCCGAGTATAAATTTGCACAGTTTTCCACGTATTCCGAGTAGATACTGGCAACATTTTCCACGTTTTTCGAGTAGAAATTATAACATTTTCCACTTTTTCCGAGTAGAAATTAGCAAAATTGTCCACGTTTTCCGTGTACAAATTTGCAAAATTTTCTAGGTTTTCAGAGTACAAATTTCCACATTTTCGGAGGACAAAATTGCAAAATTTCCCACTTTTTCCGAGCCCAAATTTTTAACATTTTCCAGATACAAAATTTTCCCATTTTCCCATTTAGTACATTTTAAAAAATGTGCAGTGTCAAATTTGAAAAAGATGTAAATTCTACACGTTGTCATTGACCAGGAAAATTTATTTAAAACCTGGTCGATGTGGGAAAGCTGTGAGACGGATTTTGCACTCCCGCAACGTTCTCCCGAGTTCAAATTTGCAAATAAATTGTCACGTTTTCCCGAATACAAATTCTAATCTGCATGATTTCTGTAATTTGTAAATAAAATTAATTCATTTTTTTTAAATACCTGTTTTTTACAAGGTGAGACAAAAATTATAATTAACATGTAGGAAGAATAGGAATATTTGTCCGTAAAATAAAATATATTCCTTCGAAAAAGTTCCATGGAAAAAAATGAACCCACTTATACAAATAACAAAAAAATGACGACATTTTCTCCAACAAAATTTGATGGCATATTTAACGGACTAAATGACGTCTTTATCAATGACGTCAAAAAAACAGACGTCATTTCTTTCGTCAAAAAGGAACGGTAGAAAAATGTAAAATATTAACACTATTTTAACTTGATAAAGTTTTAAAGCTCTTGATCAAAAAGTAATGTTTTTTGTTTAACAATAATTTTTTTTGGATGATTTTGTATAGCAAATTCATTAACAAAACTAAAAATGTTGATTAATATTTTTTTTATGACGATGCCGCATTTCTTGACAAAGTTGGTCAAGAAACCAATGCCTTATCTCAAATGCGAAATGAGAGCTGTTAACAACATCTATTAACAACAAGGATGGGATAGGAAGACGGTCATGGCTAATTTAATATAGGAAATACCTCAGCATTCACCTGGAGGAAAAATCACAATGGAAGATAGCCGACCCTGGAATCGAACACAGGCCTACCGAATGCAAGACAAGGAGGCTAACCTCTAAGCCACCTTGCTCGGTAGCTCTCACTGAATTTACTATATTGGTTAGTGTATCCGTAACATCAAATTCGCATTTGAATAGACTTTATAGTTTAGCAAAATATTCGAAAACCCATTATTTACGTTTGTTTGTTTCTTTTTAGATGGTGTTGATGAATAGTGCTTTTATTATCTCTTATTTGGCCTAACCATGTAGAAAAAGCGCACTTTGAAAGATGCATGGATAAGTTCAATTATTCATTAATTTTTTCCTTGATTGCATTGATATTTTTAATTATATAGCCTTAATGACAAGTATTAGGGAGTATTTACAGAATTACATATTTTTTGCAATTGTTATTCTTAAAATGAATGTTTCAATTACAGTAAAACCTGGAAAAGGGACCACCTTTGAACGGTGACCATCTCTTTTTGTTGACCACTTTTTATTGGTTTTTATTAGTGTACATTTCCTTCATAAAAATTCTCTGTATAGTGACCACCTGTCTATTGTGTACAGTGACCAGTGAATGTTCTCCTTTTTTGCAATTTTTTCATTGCTAATGTACCTTATAAAGTGACCAGATAACAGATGAGTCACCTTAATCCTGCTTTTTTCCATATGGTTCTCAAATAATTCAGTCAATCATGTTATTCAGATCTAAAAAAATCACTGAAAACATGATCTTTAGAAGCAAAAAACATTTAAAAAGAGGAAAACTTGATGTTTTTTTTTTAAAAAAGTGTAATAAGGTAATAAATATACTGTATGTAATGCACACGGACTCCGCTTTTTTTGGTTTTGTGGTTTTTACTACATGTATTACAGTGTATACATGTACAATTACAGAGTGAATCATCTGAGTACATCAGTGACCAACATTGCATTTTTTTTGTGGTCACTCTTAACAGGTTTTACTGTATCCCGATATAGTATGGGAGAAGTACACACGTGTAAATGCGTAAAAATATTTAGACCATGGTTTCTTAACCATATTGTTTTATAACCAAATAAACAAATTCTCCTGACCCAGGCAATGTCAAAATGAACATCATATGTCAATGTGATATTTTGGAAAAAATATCAAAGTTATCATATTATCACAAGTATCATATTTTAGAAATTTCAAAAAATTATCATGAGAAAACTTTTGAAAAAGCTAAATATTTGTCCTAAGAAATTTTGAATAGAGGTTATGGAATTCTTTCCTCGAAGACCTTGGAACATGTTGAAAATTTGTATACTTTGGAAACATGGAAAACTTTGCTAGTATGTCCTAGGAAACTGTTGAACATTTTCCAAATTTGTCCCAGGAAGTAGATGAAATTTTGAAAACATGTATGTATTTGCAAAATTTAAAAATGTTTGTAAATAAGGAACTGAGTTGAATTTACCCGACTTTTCCATATCTTGGGTTCTCTTGTTTATGTGGTATGTCACAAAATATCGACTGGATGGTAGCCATAACTATACCTTAAAATTGCGCTTAATTTATGTTTCATGAAGTAGGTTTATGCAAACATTTTAAAGAAGATATTAAGAGCCGCTCCTTCGTTGCAGACTTAATAAACCATCTTGTTTCCCTCTGCCATATAAATCAATTTACCGTGGGAGTATATATACGCACAAATTTCTATGTTTTTGGGTATATTTAGGGTTCCCTCAGACCTGAAAAACCTGGAAAACCTGAAAAGTCAGGGAACTTGAAAATGACCTGGAAAAGTCAGGCAAGAATGGATTATTTTGAAAGTCAGGGAAATTCAACGCAGTTATGGCGATCTAAAATTTATACTTCTACAAGGCTATAGCTCAATGCTCATTTTCCGTTTGGAAATTTGCAAAAAATTTCCACATTCTCGGAGTAAAGATTTGCAAAATTTTCTACGTTTTCCATGTACAAATTTACACAATTTTCCACGTTTTCTGAATGCAAATTTGCAAAATTTGTGCAAAATTTTCCACGTTTTCCGAGTACAAATTTGCAAAATTTTCCACGTTTTCTGAGTAGAAATTAGCAAATTTTTCCACGTTTTCCGAGTAAAAATTTCCACATTTTCTGAGGACAAAATTGCAAACTCAATTTTCAGTTCTTATAAGAATTAGTTTTTCTTTGAAATTAATGTATAGATTCATAATTTGTCCAATATCTTTTAAAATAAATATAGTAAATCGCAAAATTTTTAAAATGCAAATAATAATTTTAACTTGCCTTTTAAATTACATGAAAATGAAAGAATACTCCTATGGGGGATCCGGGGGGTCTCTTTAAAATTTTAAAAGGGACGTACCCCTATTTTTGTTTGCAAATTATGAATCTGTGCTTAAAACAAAATAAGTTTTGTCTAAAGTTGGTATTTTCTTGACATCATCTTAGATGTTGCTGTAATGGATGTCCGAAATCGAGTAAGATACTGTATATATGGCATTTACTTTTTTCAACAGGATATACTGCTGTAGTGTAATGATTGTTGAAAAAAGGAATGTCATATACTGTGTTACACGATTTCGGACATCGATTACAGAAACATCTAAAATGATGCCAAAAATACCTATTTTCGACAAAACTTATTGTGTTTTAAGTGCAGATTCATAATCTGAAATAAAAAGGGGGTCCTATTTAAAGTTCTTAAGAGGCCAACCATATCCCCCATAGGGAGCCGGGAAGCCCCTTCATTTTCACGTAATTTAAAAGGCAAGTTGATATTATTATTTTGCATTTTAATAAATTTTACGATTTATCCTTGATGTGAAAAAAATAGCATCGTTTCAATTGTCTTTACTGATTTTTGAGGGTGCACGGTGACATCATTTTAAATATTTTCTAGAGTTTTCCAGATCATGCTACAAATTTATAAAACTTTCCATGTTTTCCCGAAAACAAATTCGCAATACTTTCAATAGTTTCCCAGGACAAATTTGCAAAAAGTTTACGTCTTCCTGTGCAAAATTGTCCACATTTATACCCGAGTTTAAATTTAAAATTTTTTTTACGTTTTCCCAAATACGAATTTAAAAAAATTTACCACGTTTTCCCGAGGACAAATGTTCAAAAGTTTCTGAGAAAAAATTTTCCACGTTTTCCCGAATACGAATTTGCAAAATTTACCACGTTTTCCCGATGTCGAATTTGTAAAATTGTCACATTTTCGCCAGCTCAAATTTGCAACGTTTTCCCAGAGTTCACATTTGCCAAAATTTTTCACGTTTTTCCGAATACAAATTTTAAAAACTTGTCACGTTTTCCCGAATACAAATTCCTAATCTTATTTCTCTAATTTGTAAATAAAATTTATTCATGATTTTTTTTAAAACTTGTTTTTACAAGGAAATATAAAAAATTACAATAAACATGTTTAGAAAAAATGGGAATATTTGTCCGTAAAATGGTATGTTCTTGTCAGTAAAAATGTCCATTCATTTAATTCCATGTAACAAGTTCCATGGAATAAAATAAACCCACTTATACAAATGACTAAAAAATCACATCAATAGAATAGGCAACATTAAAAAATTAAACTTTCAATAATGACCCAAAAAATGACGCAGTTTTCTCCAACAAAATTGATGGCATATTCAATGGACAAAATGACGTCCTTTTTTATAAAAAAGGACGGTAACAAAATGTGAATTATTTACACTATTTCTACTTGTTAAAGTTTTAATGCTCTTGATCAAAAAGTTATGATTATCGTATAACAATTTTTTGGGTGATTTTATTTAGAAATTACATTGAAAATCTAGTTAAGTTATTCTTGCAACTGGCTGGAAATCTTCTAAAAATTAATTTTTTTCTGATATTTTTGACGTTGTCGCATTTCCAGACAAAGCTGGTAAAATTTACAGCTCTTATAAGGCGTTTAGGCACCAATGCCTCATCCAGGGCTCCCCCAGAAATTTCATTTTCAACATCCCTGACTTTTCCCAATTTCACACAAAATTTCCTTGACCAATGATAATGTGAAAAATTGAAATTTGAAAATTAACATAAATTTTTTTTAAAAATGTAAAAAAAATTGTATGAACATTTTTTTAAAATGGAAAAATTTTGTATTCGGATAATGTTGAAAATTTGAGCTCGGAAGACGGGAAATTTTGCAATTCGGAAAACCTAGAGAATTTAAAAAATTTGTACACTGGAAAACGTGAACAATTTAGTTAATTTGTACTCGGAAAACGTGGAGAATTTTTCTAATTTTTTCCTGGAAAACGTTAAAAATTTTGCAAATTTGGGCTCGGAAACGTGGAAAAATTTGCAATTCTGTACTTCGAAAATGGAAAATTTTGCAAATCTGTACACTGAAAATGATGGAAATTTTGGAAAATTTCTACTCGGGAAAATTGGCCCTGAACAAACCTTGTAGAATTATTAACTTTGTATCACTATGACTGCGTTGAATTTCCCTGACTTTTTCAAAATAAACCATTCTTTCCTGACTTTTCCAGGTCATTCTCAAGTTCCCTGACTTTTCCAGGTTTTCTAGATCTGGGGAAACCCTGTCGATCTCATCAGACAAAAAATACAAATTATAACGTTCTTAGAGACAGCGAAATGTCCACCAGCGAGAAAGATAAAAGGGAACTGCTTTTTGCTCAGGGATTAAAAGAGTTGAATATCAAGATGATTTAAAGAATATTAATGAAGGAATCAAAGAAACTGTAACATGTTCGGTACCATCTTACTCAAAACATTCGTTTTAAATTAGTTTATCTATATACAGAAAAATATGAACCAACATTAGTTTACATCGCTTTATTTACTAAGGGAGTATTTACAGAATTATATTTTCCTTTCAGTTCTTACTCTTAAAATAAATGTTTTAATTATCACGATATAGTATGGAAAGTACACATGTGTAAACACGTAAAATGATTTAAACCTTGGTTTCTCAACCATGTTGTTTTATAACGAAATAAATAAATTTCCCTGACCCAGGCAATGTCAAAATGAATGTTAGCCACGATTTTGCAAAAGCAAAATAGGAACACATTCAATATTTTCAAAAATTTACTTTTTCAGTACGATTAAATTTCAAAGACGAATGACAGTGAGAATAGTTTGGTGCAAATTTATTTTGATTCAATACCATCACCATGTTTTGCGGAAAAGTATAGCGTGCGAACATTCAAAATTTCGCCATTTACGGTTCTTATCCCATTGTGGACGATGAGGCCACCTTAGACAGTTTCGGGAAGTTTCCGAACAATGTCTCTGTTAGAAAGAATTATTGCTGGAATTGATGCTAGTGGAAAATTCCCCAATATTTTCACAAGAAATAAAATTGATTTGAAAATTTATTTATAAAATGTATAAACTGTAAACCATATGTATCGCATTTTGAAACACAATTGATTTAATAAAATTAAGGTTGCAATGAAAACACTATAGAGTAAAACCTGGAAAAGTGACCACCTGTTTATGTTGTCCACTTTTCACTGTACTGTTTTTTCTATATAGCGTGCATTTCCTTCAAAAAAATTCTCCGTAAATTGACCACCTGTCTATCGTGTACAGTGACCAGTGTGTGTTGTCCTTTTTGTGATAACGGATGAGTCACGTTACATCTTGCGTTAACCCTTGGACATGATGATTCTGTATTTTCTTTTTGTTTTGTGTTTTTTACTACTTGTACTACATGTATAAGTAAAATTGACTTTTTAAAAGCCATATACAAAATTAGATGCACTTTGAAAAGTGAACAAAATGAAATGCATTTGAAAAAAAACATGTTTTAAAATGTTTTTTCAATATACAGTAAAACCTGTTAAGAGTGACCACCAAAAAAATTTTATGTTGGTCACTGTACACGGGTGGTCACTATATACAAAGAATGCCTGAATTAAATTAAAATACTGAATTCAGGCATTCTTTGTATATAGTGACCACCCTTGTACAGTGACCAACATAACATTTTTTTTGGTGGTCACTCTTAACAGGTTTTACTGTATATTGAAAATACATTTTAAAACATGTTTTTTTTTTCAAATGCATTTCATTTTGTTCACTTTTTAAAGTGCATCTAATTTTGTATATTGCTTTTAAAAAGTCAATTTTACTCAAACATACCCAAGCAGTTTGCAATTATTTTATGGAAAGTTTCCTCGATGGCTTTATGGAATTGGATTAACAACATGTTTGCATGTATTAATTAGGAATTGCCTTCCAAAACCAAAGCGAGATGGAATTTTTCTTCTCCGTGAGTGACCATACAATGTGCAGGCTGAATCTGCATGACATCGTAGCTTTGTCAAAGGAGAAAATTAAAACAGAATTGCCCCAGAAATTTCCTTTTTAACTTTCCAGACTTTTCCAGGTTTTAAAAAAAAATTTCTGACCAATGGAAAATATTTTTTTTAAATTTACTAACGACAATTTTGACTATTAACATAGAATTTTTTCTATTTTGTATCCAGAAAATGTTAAAAATTTGTGCTCAGAAAAAGTGGAAAATTTTGCAAATTTTTACTCGAAAAACCTGGAAACTACTGCAAATTTCTACTCGGAAAACTTGGAAAGTTTTGCAAATTAATACTCGGAAAACGTGGAAAATTGTGTAAATTTGTACAATGAAAACGTGGAAAATTTTGCAAATTTGTATACAATGAAAAGGTGGAAAATTTTACAAATTTGTATTCAGAAAACGTGGAAATGTTGCAAATTAATACTCAGAAAACGGAGAAAATTGTGTAAATTTGAACAATGAAAAAATGCTAGAAAAACGTGGTTAATTTTGAAAAAGTTTTAACTCATTCCTTGGGAATTGTTAAAAATTTAAAACATTGGTCAGGCAAACGTGGTTAATTTTAAAAAAAAATTTAATTTAATCCATGGGAATTGTTAAAAATTTTGCAAATTCGTCCTTGCAAACCTTTGAAAACTTTACAAATATGTAGGCGATACCAGTTGGAAATTTTGCAAATTCGTGTTGCAAAAATTTTGAAAATTTGTTCCCTGAAAACGTGAAAATGAATAGGGGAAAAAGTAAGTCAACAATGTACTTTCTCCCCATTGGAATTGCGGAGAAAATACAATTCTTTAAATCCTGATTTATACTTTAAATTCTGCGTAAAGAGAAATTTTTAATAAATTTTTTTTAATAAGATTTAGTTTAAAGTTACCTTGGTTTCCATCCTGCAACCTACCATCCATGGAGACATCACACCATCCACTGAGCTATCCAGACTGGCTTCTTAAGATGGTCAGACGCGTGATGTCTCCATGGATGGTAGGTTACCTGTTACCTGGAAATATGAGGAGAGTTTTAAATTGAATGGAAAATGTTTATTTTTTAAGTTGTTTTTAGTCCTAAAGTAGGCCTCTTCCGGACGTCGACCCGTGGCGGCGGGCCACCTGATTTTTGTTTCATTAGTATATAGTGACCACATGTGTACAGTGACCAATGTAGCACTTTTTTTGGTGGTCACTCTAAACAGGTTTCACTGCATTCCCAAAAAAAGTTTCAAAATTTGTCGTGTTTTCCCAAAAAATGTTTCAATATTTAGCGAGTTTTCCAAAAAGAAACGTTTTAAAATTTGTCGAGTTTTCTTGAAAGAAATGTCTCAAAATTTTACGAGTTTTCCCGAAAGTAATGTCTCAAAGTTTTGCGAGTTTTCCCAAAAGAAATGTTTCAAAATTTAGCGAGCACAGTACAACCTGGAAAAGTGACCACCTTTGAATGGTGACCACATTTAGGTGTATTGTTTTTTCTAGTATAAATTTCCTGCATGCATAAATATTCTCTGTATAGTGACCAGAGGCCACCTGTCTATTCTGTACAGTGACCAGTGTGTGTTGTTTTTTTTTGCAATTTTTACATTGTATAAATAATAATATGACAGTCTAAGCCAGGGGTCGGAAATTCCTTTTGAGACCGAAGAGCCAAAAGTTACAATTTACAAAATTTCCCAGTTTTTAAAGAGCCACTAACATTATTGTTACAATATTATTCACTATTAAGCAGGGTTCCCCCAGACCTGGAAAACCTGGAAAAGTCACGGAAGTTGAGTCTGACCTGGAAAAATCATGTTTTCCGAGTAGAAGTCTGCAAAGTTGTCCACGTTTTCCGAGTACAAATTTGTAAAATTGCCCACGTTTTCCGTGTACAAATTATGAAAATCATCTAGGTTTTCCGAGTACAAATTTTTCACATTTTTCGACCACAAAATTGCAAAATTTCCCACTTTTTCCGAACACAAATTTGTAGCATTTTCCGAATACAAAATTTTCTTATTTTAAAAATTTTTCACTGCAATTTTTTTTCATTTTTAGAAAAATGTCTATACGTCAAATTTTCAAAATGGCCGTCAGTAAATTTTAAAAAATATTTTCCAGTGTGAATTTTGGAAAATATGTCACATTTTTACTTGTCATTGGACAGGAAAATTTTTTTTAACCTGGAAAAGTCAGGGAAGTTGAAAATGAAATTTCTGGGGGAACCTTGTTAGTTGAATTTACCCGACCTTTCCATATCGTGGGTTCTCTAGATTATGTGATAAAGTCACAAAATATCGACTAAAAGGTAAGTTCATAGCCTAACTACCTTAAAAATATAAATTTAACATCGAACTGAAGCACATTTTCAAGATTATATACTGGGACAACCCATTTTTGTTTGCAAATAATGAATCTGCGCTTGAAACAAAACAAGTTTTGTCGAAAAGATCTTAAAAGGCGTTTTAGACACGAATGCCTCTTCTCATCAGACATAAAATGAAAATTATAACGTTCTTGACAACGAAATGTCCTTCAGTGAGAAGGAGAAACTGGACCTATACAGTAAAACGTGTTAATTAAGAGTGACCACCCAAAAAAATCTATTTTGGTCACTGTACAAAGATGGTCATTATACAAAGAATTGTTGATTTAAATTAAAATAGTGAACAGGTACACTGCACTTTTACACATAGACTTTTATACTTGTAGTAAAAAAAACCAAAAATGTACAGAATCATCATGTCCAAGGGTTCAAGTAAGACGTAACATGACTCATCCGTTATCTGGTCACTTTTTAAGGTACATTGACAGTGTAAAAATTTCAAAAAAGACAACACGCACTGGTCACTTTACACAATATAGACAGGTGGTCATGGTCACCACACACTAAAAAAGGGGTCAATTTACTCAATTTTGCTCAGAGATTTTTACCGCATTTTAATGAATTGGATTGTTGCCCCCACAATGGGATTAGATACGAAGACGGTCATGGCCGGTTTAATATAGGAACTATCCCAGCACTTGCCTAAAGGGATTGTGGGAAACCATGAAAAACCACAATCGAGGATAGCCGACCCAGGAATCGAACCCAGGTCTACCAAATGCAAGACGATCGAGGATGCTAACCTCTAAGCCACCTTGCTCGGTGGCTTTACTTTGCTCCATTAACTTCCACTGTAATGCATCTGATCATGTTTATAATTCTCGATTCCCGCATGATCCGCAAGCAATAGGCATACAAAACATTCATTTCAAATTAGTTGATCTATAAACAGAAAAATAAGAACCAACATTACTATATGTCGCTATACATTCACAAGAATTTTCTTTTGCATTGATTCGATCTCGGACAGGGTTCCCCCAGAAATTTCCTTTTCAACTTCCCTGACTTTTCCAGGTTTTTTCAAAACCTGGAAAAAGCGCACTTTGAAAGATGCACGGATAAGTTCAATTGTTCATTAATTTTTTCCTCGATTGTATTGATATTTTTAATATTCAATTGTTATTCTTAAAATAAATGTTTCAATTGCAGTAAAACCTGGAAAAGTGACCACCTTTGAATGGTGACCACCTGTTTATGTTGACCACTTTTCAGTGTTTTGTTTT
>JAQGBX010004724.1:0-14819 GCA_034698745.1 Megaphyllum sjaelandicum | reverse complement strand
ATAACAGCTGCAGTATCTGCCAGAGTTGCCTCCACCAACCCGGAAGTCCCTTCAAGATGACGGTCAATGACGGGACATTATAGAAAGTTAAAAACTAGATTCATCCATGTCCTCGACAGTTTTACCAGATATTATGCAGGTAGGATCTATAACAATTCCTTTTAGAGAGGAGTGGACATTGATTCGCCCTTCTACGAGAGGAACAATGATGAGAGCTGCGCTCAAAGGGAGGTGGGGGGGGGTGAGAGCAATGATGAAACTGTTTGGCTACGAGAGAGAGGGGATAATGATTAACCACTTGCGATAATACGACTTGGGCAACAACATAAAAAACATTGAAAAAAAATAAACGTAGAAATCAAGAGGGAAAAATCCATTTCACTGCAGGCCACACTTAACAATACGAGTCCAAAATATATTCAGTGTAGGTATCAATTAACGAGCGAGCAATAAAGGGGAAAATATAGATACGGTCATGGCCGATTTTTAGGGAAACCATCACGGCATTTGCCTTTTCAACCGAGGGAAAACCATGAAAAACCATCGGTCAGGATGGCCGACCCAGGGCTCAATTCTGGGCCATTTTCGAAGCGAGGTTAACTGCTTTGAGATACAGAATGCACATAACCTGTAAAATATTTATCACGTCTCAATGTCAACGAATGCATGAATTTGGTAGGTCCTCCAGTACATCGATGCTTGTAGCAAGAAATATACCACAGATGGCTCGACATTCCCGAAGTGACGGTTATGCAGGGTAGATTTAAAAGTTCTATTTACTGCAGCAACAGTAAATAGTTTCCTTGTCAGGAAATGATGAGGCGCAATGCTTGATTTCCAACAGCAGGGAATGATACGAAATTCTGCCTCAAGACGTGGTAGATCTCGAAGTATAACCGTTCATTTCCAAGTCGATGCTAAAAGATGGAAAGTCAGATGGTCATAGAGGGCGTCAATATCCTGCTGTAGATGTTGTCCTGCATGGGAGCAGGGTTTAAATCCGCCATAAGACGAAATTGTTGGCAGGACTTTCTCACAGGCGTCAATCATAGTGTTGAGATGGGACATCGTTTGTGGTTCCTGGAAAGATTAAGAAAAGTAATTTCAGATGGATAGGGTTTGGTGCACATTAGTGGGTTTGAAGTGTTTTTCAGTTTCTCTTTCACGGCAGATTTTTTCCTCAGCATTCGTCAGCTAAATTTACTTCATTACATAAAGAAAAAAAAATTGCCAATTTTGAACGAGTTTCCTTGTTTTCTTGTTGAAGATGTAAGAGTTATCAGATTGGTTCGCTCTTCTGTGTACGATAGGGACAATAATTAGATGTGTGCTCAAGGAAGGGTCGGGAAGGGGGAGGGGGGAGGGGAGGGCGTAATGATGAGAGAAATTCTACTAGCAAATAACCCAGTAAAATACAGTATACCGACTCCGGGTGTTTCGGTATGGAAAGCATGTTAGCAGCGCCGCATGGCGTTGCGTTATTAAAGATAAATAAACTACTCTACCGCCCTCGAGCGTTATTGCATAATGATTTTCATCCCTATGCAATTGCTGATATCATTCTTGCCAGCCAAAGCTTTAAAAGATAAACTTGTTTATTTATAAGGAACCCCAATTCACCATTTTAAGAGGGTCTTTGGTTTGGTTTCTCAAGCTGTACATTCTTTATAGGAATTATTTTAAACATAGTTTTAATGATAAAATGAAATAATGAACATGGATTTCCAATAAAAATGTTTTTAGAACAAAGTAGGAATTGCAGGTTTTAAATGCATTTACAACTTTATAATAAACTTACCTTAATTCAGCGAAGATATCCGGGACAAGCGAGGATAACCTTCAATTCCCTGATGATGATCTTTAGCCATGGATGGCACCAGAAGAAACCTGGGACCAAAATGAGAAGCCAAAGTTAGCAGCAGGGACCATCCGCAAATACAGTATACTGTATATACATGTAGGAGAAGATAAAGGACGAGAAAAGACGTCATATTCGTGGGCATGCATCTGCATATGTTGGCCTTGTAACTTTCACAATTGTAGTTTCTTAATGCAAAATTGAGAATTAAATTTTCTGAAGATTTATCGCAGGTGTCGGCTCTAAATCTTTTAATAATTTTCCTTACAACGAGTCCAAAGATGCCTCCGAACCCAAGTCCTCGATTAGACCTCCACTTCGAAGGTTCATTCGAGACCTGCCTTTCAACCTCGCGCCTTAAATACTCCGTGTCCAATTTGATCCCTTAAATGGCACTTTTTAAAGTCCAGGGACATTTTTTAATATTTGAAATGAATGAATGAAGACTATGAATCTGGCATTCTTTCGCATAATGCAGTATGTTATGGGCAAACATTTTCTTAATACATATCACCGCTTTTTAATTACGTTTATACAGTAGACAAACAAATTTCCTCGATAAATATCTCACACTTCAAATTTAGCAAAGGAACGGCATTTTTATAATATTTCAATATATTCTATTTCTATTCTATTCTATGCTGTAACTTCATTCACCATCGACGACAGAAATCCGTAAAACATTGAAAAAACGACGAAAAACGAGTTTTAGGGGTCGAAAAATGATTTTGAAAACGTATTATACAGTGTGCTGCAAAAGTCGTTCATTTTACGCATTTCTCTCGTCGAGACGAATCGCACGAGCCCGTCGAAAAAGTCGGTTCGTTTTACGGATTTCTCTCGTCAAGACGAATCAAACGAGCCCAAAATCAATGAAATCAGAAAATATTTTTTTTTCGGACCAAAAAAAAGGTAAGGCTATAGCCTTTGCTTTTTTTTGGTCCGAAAAAACAATGTTTTCCGATTTTATTGATTTTGGGCTCGTTGCATCCGTCTCGACGAGAGAAATCCGTAAAATGTTTAAAAAACGACGAAAAACGAGTTTTGGAGTTCGAAAAGTGATTTTGAAATTTATTATACAGTGTGCTGCAAAAGTCCACCATCGCTTTATTGCTTAGCATACCAGATCCATATGTTATGATTGAAATGCATTTTTCGCAAATTTGAAATGCATTTGTGACCTCCTAAACTCGTTTTTTTGTCGTTTTTATCATCGTTTTTCAGCGACAAGACGAATCGAATGAACCAAAAAAAAAAAAGAAAAAAAAAAGTAATTATTCTCCACTTTCACAATTTCTGAATAAATTTTAGTTCATAATGGAAGAAGGTTGAGAACTTTCTTCTTGTGCAAATCACCCCGGCTATACATTCACGGTGCGCCATACACCTCCAATATTCATAATTTCAAAACTCGAATAAATTGCCCCATAATCTACGATGTCCACCAGGGGTGTCCCTATTTTTTTTTTTTAAGAAATATTATGTACATTATAATGTACACGTAAGTACAATCAGCTGCCAATACATAAAGATGCAAACCGATTTCTTTCAAACTTTCAACATTGGGAAATTTCGCGAGAGAAAAAACAAACAGAAATGCGTTCCAAGAGGAACAAATCGAGGGAAAATTCGAAACAATTATGAATATTACTGGCCTTAAATGCACATATACTGTACTGTACGTCGTAAAAATGTAAGCCTATTTTGCATACCGTAAGTCTTCATTTTTATTGGATCCAATCGAACAAAGCTAGTCTATGGACTGTACATATCGAATTAACGCCAGATTCCATTATGGCAAAGTAGTTACACAGTGTGGTAGTTATAGGTAAAGTTCAAGGTGACATCGTTACGCAACCGGCAGAAGCTAGTCACGTGGCTTTCACCGCGTCACCTAATGGCGGGACAATTGAATACCGGCTGATAGATGTTTTAAAAATACCGCCTATGTTGGATAAAGTCATTTATAAATACTATTCTATTCTATTCTATTCTAATCAATGCCCTAGTCAGCACAGATAGTGCCCTGTGGTAGGGCAGGGGGGGGGGGGGAGTTTCATATAAAACAGTCTAAGCGACTCTATCATGATGGTCCCCAACATCTTCAGAGAATTGAATCTCCGTAAGTTTACGGCTATCCTTAGATAGGCAATTCCAGTTCCGAATTGCACGTGGCAAGAATGACCAATAAAAAACATCCGTACGCTCACAGAGCTCCTTTAATGGGTTCGAATGGTAATTTCTACCACTACGATAAATTGCATGAAAAGTGTTGTTCACTGGCAAATTAAAAGAAGTAGATTTTCCAAAGTATATTTAATTATAAAAACACTAAGTATCCTTACCGAGCAAGTTGGCTTAGAGGTTAGCATCCTCGTCTTGCATTCGGTAGACCCGGTTTCCATTCCCGTGTCGTCTATCCTCGGTTGTGGTTTTTCATGGGTTCCCACGATCCTTTAAGGCGAATGCTGGGATAGTTCCTATATTTAATCGGCCATGACTGTCTTTCTATCTTATCAAAGTCTTGCAGACACAAAATATCCTTCACAAAACTTAAATAAAATTTTAAATTAATGAAAAGGAGTTTTTTTTCCCCCAAAAAAAAGTATGGGAACTTTTGTGAAAGCACTTTCATAAGATTACGGCACTTTAGCTAATAACTAACCAGGCGAAAACCTCATTCAATTATACAATAGGTGACCCATTATACTCAGAGGTTAAGCTTTAAATCAAGCTTTAAATGCATTTTAAATACTTTTTTCCCCCGTTTTTTTTCAACGGTTTTAAATTTCTCAGCGTCGAGACTAATCGAACGAGTCTAAAATCGAAACATGTGGAGGATCTCATTTTTCCGGTCAAAATCGAAAAAAAAAGCAACGGCTAAAGCCTTACTTTTTTTTTTGGTTCCTGATTTTCTGATTTTATTAATTTTGGGCTTGTTCGATTCGTCTCGACGAGAAAAATCCATAAAACGTTGAAAAAACGAGTTTAAAAGGTCGAAAAATGATTTTTAATGCGTATTATACAGTGTGCTGCAAAAGTCCACCCTTGCTTCATTGCTTAGCATATTATCAGCATAGGTTATGATTTAAATGCATTTTTTGCAAATTTGAAATGCATTTTTGACTTCTTAAACTCGTTTTTCGCCGTTTTTTCAACGTTTATAGAATCTCAGCGTCGTCGAGACGAATCGAATAAGCCTAAAATCGAACAATTTGGAGGATATAATTTTTCCGGCCAAAATCGAAACAAGGCAAAATAATGCGCCACCGCATAATTATCTTTGTACTACTAAACCATTAAACTTGGTATATATGTGGTAAAGCTTTAAGAGAAATTACCGAGCAAGGTGGCTTAGAGGTTAGCATCCTCGTCTTGCATTTGGTAGACTCAGGTTCGATTCCTGGGTTGGCTTTCTTCGATTGTGGCTTTTCATACTTTCCCGCAATTTCTCCAGGCGAATGCTGAGGTAGTTCATATATTAAATCGGCCATGAAAGTCCCCCCTATCAGTTTTTTAAATATAAAACTACAAGCATTTAACTAAGTCGTGCATGGTGTTTCTATAAACAGTCCATCCAGTGAAGAAGCAACAGTAAGCTTGTAAATGGATGAGTGCACAATAACACTTATACAGGGTTCATCCAGAAATTTCATCTCTAACTTCCCTGAGTTTTCCAGGTTTAAAAAAAAATTTCCCTGACCAATGATTAACATGGACTTTTTTCTAAAAAATTGCATAAACATTTTTTTAAATGGGAAAATTTTGTATTCGGAAAACGTGTAAAATTTAACTAATTTCTACTCGGAAAACGTGGAAAATTTTGCTAATTTCTTCTCGGAAAACGTGGAAAATTTTGTTAATTTCTACTCGGAAAACGAGGAAAATTTTGCTAATTTCTATTCGGAAAACGTGGAAAAAATTTTCTACTTTCTACTCGGAAAACGTGGAAAATTTTGCTAATTTCTACTTGAAAAATGTGGATAATTTAGCTAATTTCTACACGGAAAAAGTGGAAAATTTTGCAAATTTCTACTCGGAAAACGTGGAAAACTTTCCAAGTTTGTAGTCAGAAAACCTAGAAAAGTTTGCAAATTAATACTCAGAAAACGTGGAAAATTTTGCAAATTTGTACTCCGAAAATGTGGAAATTATTTGCAAATTTCTACTTGGAAAATGAGCATTGAGCTAACTTTGCAGAAGTATAAATTTTGGATCGCCATGACTGCGTTGAATTTCCCTGACTTTTTCAAAATAAACCATTCTTCCCTGACTTTACCAGGTCATTTTCAAGTTCCCTGACTTTTACAGGTTTTCCAGGTCTGGGGGAACCCTGTTATACCTTTCCGTCGCTTACTTCATCTACTTTCTTACTTCTTGGCTGCTGCAATTTTTTAAAGATAGCTGCGGGATGATCATTGTGCTTGGTGGCGCTACTGCATGCGTTGTACAAGGTCAAACTTGCCGCGTGAAACCCTGCACTGTATTTGCACATGCGCATATCTCATGATTCTTAGTGCAGGAGACGTTTCTACGGTACATACGCGGCATTCAATCGATGGCTACACTTTTGACCAATAGTGATCCGTGTACCACGCTGTATCTTACATGCCTGCATTCTGATTTCCGAATAAGCGTTCAGTTTGGCTCGGCTAAAGTCTCACTCACCTGGTGCACTCATATTTGTATTGAAAATGTAAAAGTTATCGACGCTTTCACTTTCTGTAATATAAATTTTATTTGACAAATTGACAATTACTTATGATAACTGCAGCAATTAATAGCAGCTGTTCTTTCATGTTACGCTGCTAATAGTTTTCACGATCTAGCTGAGCTGTCTACTGCGCAAAGTAGTTTTCATTCAGATAAATTCCAAACTGGGGAACGACGATTAAGATTTAGAGCATTAAATCATAAAATTTTCAAATGCAAAATTCACACTTATTTGATTCTAATAAATTAATAAAAAGGTGGGAGCATGATAAAAAAAAATACAAATGAATCTTAAAACAGAGAGAACGAATTATGATAGCAAAGCAATTCAAATAAGAAACAAAAAAAAAAAAAAAAACGAGATTGCATAGATCTACACACAAATTGCATAATTTACCTTTTCTTATTATTAAATGCCAATAAAATAAATATGGACTCTCTCAAATCAGTTAGCAAAACAGATTCACTAGGGGCACATGCAATGAACTTCGTTTAACTGGCGAGGCAGATTTCTTTTCAAGTTTCAACATAGAAGTGCATGAGATATCATTCAGACTATACAAATATGGTATAATCATGAAGACAAAACATGATTAACTATGCAACTCCAAAAGACATCACATAAACAGGTTATGACAAATGGCACAAGTCGACTTCTACATCATCTGGGCCATTTGTCAAATGTAAGTGGTTGGTCAAAAAAGTTCACTTGACAAATATATGTAACTTTCATGCTAAATGGTGGTACTATCTGAGATGCACAAAGTCCATTTTCTAAGCCAAAATACTTGCTGCGTTCTATAAAATACAGAATGCAGTAGCAGAATGAATTTGCGGAAAACATAAGATTCTGATTTGCAGGAATTAAGGCAAAATGATATAATCACAAATGACCTTCACTATTTTTACCATATTGCATTTTTGAGAAATTATTTACAGAATTAACACAGCTGAAATCTGAAATCCGTATGAAATGGTACCAGATAATTAGAAGTAGATGACAATTTTTAATGATCAGGTGAACTCTTAATGTATGTGTCAGATGGTCCGTTTAATGACTAGCTGTTGCAAGCCTGATTCAAGATACAGCTAGCAGAAGACACTAATAATATAATGCAACTAGTATTGACGTTAACCATACGTTCATTGGCATTTTTTGAAATTCTATCATTGGAAATACTACACTGAGTTATATAAAACAAAATGCATATTAAATTCACTGGGGCAATACATGTAAATTTCAGAAGATCAGCAGGTAGAGAATTGGTGGAAAAGCAAATTTAACCTAGTTTTCAACTATTCTAGATAATTTATAAGTATCCGTCATTGCCTACTGTATGTCACCTTTCTTTCTACAGTGTATGTTGTCCATTCTCAAAAAAAAAATTATTTTGAATTCAACATACTAATGATTGATATTTTGTTAATTTTGCACATGCATTAATATGCATGATTTATTTTGATGGTAAGTTCAAACTATGCAATTGTATGCAGTTATATACATGTAGTTAAATATATGAAAGGTATCCCATGTGAAGCTTTGAATGAGGGTTAAATGGGCAAAGATTATATTTCGCAATTTGATTTTAAAATGTCTTTTTCATGCCCTTGTTTTGTCGTTGCTTCGTTAGACGAAAAAGTTTTCGAGATCCAATTATTGAAAGATTTCAGTTGTCTTTTTTAAGGATACAAAAAGTATTAGCTGTTCTATGATCTCTACTGTACATGGAATTTTAATCTGAAAGGTGTTTTAGATTAATGCTTTGAAAATTGTGCTAATTTTATTGAAATGAAATAAAAAAGAAATTGCTAATTTATCGCTTTGTGAGTAACTGTATATGTATACATAATTCTAATAATATGTTAGCATATTATGGATGCATAATTTTTTGGTCATATTTCATGCTTGGAACATGCAACTTTTGCTCGAGAGACACTCGTGCACACACGCAGCATACATTCACTATTATTCCGAAGGATTAAAGAGAAAAATTAAATAACATATACACGTCTCACACATATATTCAAATTCACAAATGCATTAAAAGTTATTTGACACACAGAAACTGCAGGAAGAAACGACGAACACCGAACGTTTGAGTTCTCGTCCTAAAGGTGTTACATCGCAAATCCACCGATTCAGTGTGGACCTCTTCCTTCATGCTTCTAGATTTTTAGTTTTCATAACTCATATATATATATACATATATATCGATTTACAATTTAAAGATCTTTTTGTACAGAACGACACTTAGTGGTTTTTAATTTTTTTTCGAGGGGTTTCGCAACCAGCTTTTTGTTCATTAGTGTTATTTAGTGTGGAATGTTCCACAATTATACGACTGAGCCGTCATTATTGTACACTTTAAGCAAACTTTTATATTTGCCCACTTCTTTGGTGGCTGTAGTTAACTCCATCTGCAGCATAATTTCTTTCTCCTTCATTTTCTTCATCTCCCGCTGGCAAGCCTATTCAATTAAAAAAGAATATTTTTTTATTTGGGAAGAAAATACATTCTGCATTTATAAATTTAATAGACTTGGACAACTAACCGAATTTTGTTTCAAAAGTTCCAATTTGGTGACTTTGAGTTTCTGAACTTCTGATGTCAATGCTTCCATTTGCTTCAGTAAAGCTATCATAAAAAAATAATGTAAAAAAAAAGCAACATCAAAGTTAAATTATTAATTAAATTTAACGATTTTTATACATCTTCCTAATCGTTTTTATTACTTTGATAGATCTTGGTGAAATTTTCATAAAAAATTAAAAATTAATAATCTTTGTAGCAAAAAATAAATTTATTCAAAAAAAAGTCTTAATATTCAAACAATAAGCTTTTTAAGAAAACTACTCCGTAATAAAACGACGATTTTTATACTCATAAAAACTAATTTATTTGAGTTTAATTCTTACCCTCTCTTTCACATATTAAGGTGCATCCACCTTCTTCCATACAGAAGCTGCAAGATAGTGACACCCGTTTGTTAGGAGTCTCGGCCGAGGACATGCTCTCCATCCCAGTATCAGAGTCGTCGTTGTGAGTATACTGAATGTTCTCCAAATCAATGCTGTTGATACTCGAGGAGTCAGACTCCGACATTGCCAATCTGTGATGTAGTAAACAGAAAATGAAACTATAACATTCAAACATTTAACACAAATACGTCGTGAATTAAAGCGCTGTAAACACAAGTACCTTAATGTCCTGTGAGGAGGCGTATCTGGACTAGAAACTGGAGTGGATGGATTACTGTTGGTTTTGTAGCAGGATGACTGCGTAATACTGCTCGTGCTCATGCTGTCTGACAAACGCACTTCACGCTTGAGAGAGCCATTATCCTTCTCACTTTTACTTTGAGAACAACGTTTGTTGAGATTTTTATTGGCCAAAATGCGGTTATTCTAAGAGTACAAATATGAAATATTAACAAAATAATTTATTGCTTTGAAAAATAAAACTGAGTAATATGCATTGTTTGTTTGTTTGGGGATTTTCAAGTTGGCCAGTCGTTGGCATATGCATTGAAAAAATTGATGAAGTTTACAGGTAACTTCATTTCCTGACTTCCCCAGATAATCGAGTATTATGTATACAGGGTGGAGCACAATAGAGAGCCACCCCATTTTTTTCTTTCCTGTTATAGTTACGTAAATTCTGTTTGTGCAGTTAAATAGGAAGTCATGTGTGCTCTATCCAATGATTTTGTTACATTTGACCTATGACAATTGTTTCACTGAAACTTGTGCCGAAACTTTTTTACCGGACAGTAAGGACAACATGTCAAATTAAGAAAAGGAAGAGATGGTATGTTTGCATGAAGTCAACCGCTTTTATCTTCACAGGCAATTATTTCATGTTGCTACAATGCTGTAAAAAACAGGGGCTAACATCGAATGGATGCTGCGCTGAAGCACGGTGGTGCACTGCAGTGAAGCAACCCGATTGCGCTGACCTATACGGTCGCTTCATTGCAGTGCAATTCTGTGCTGCAGCGCAGCACCCTTTAGGGATTTTTGCCCCTGTTTTTAACAAAATTGTAACAACATGAAATAATTGCCAATGAAGATAAAAGCGGTTGACTTCATGCAAACATACCATTCTCTTCATTTTCCTAATTTCACAATTTTTTCTACGTGTTAAGGTAAATAAGTTGGAGCACACATTTCCATGAAACAATTGTCGTAGGCCAAATGTAACAACATCATTGGATAGAGCACACATGACTTCCTATTTAATCGCACAACCAGAATGTATGTAACTATAATAGGAAGGGAAAAAAATGGGGTGGCTCTCTTTTCTGTTCCACCCTGTGTATGTATATTTAATGAATATGTATACGATAAATGTAACTGATTTTAAAATATTTTTAAAAAGCAAAGCAGAATTACCACAGGAGCAGCTTCTATCATTGGTGAACCACTTATGATGCTACCATTATTATTATTTATATTGTTGTTGCCAGAAAGAGATCTTCGTGGATTGCCGTTGACCAAACCAGCTTCTCCTGTATGGTTCCGAGCCCTGCTGCTTAGAGCCTTCTTCACAGTGTCCAGAAACCTCATGCTCCCAGATGATTCTGATTTTAAGGGTTCACCGATCAAAGTTTCACCATAAAGATCCACCATCTTCTGTTTTAGTTCGTCCACTAAAGACGTCAGAAGAGATGCCCTTGTCCTTAACTATTGTTAAAACAGAATGATGACAATTAAAAAACAATTCAAAAAAGTTATTTGTGCTTCTATGTAAAGTATGAATCCTCACTTCAAGTTTGGAAAACTTTTCAGCTTTATAGCAAGCATTCTCAGCATTGACCAACTTTGTAAGGAGAAAGTCTCTGAATTCTGGACCCTACATCAAAAATTTAAAAAAATATCAATACATTTGGCGTAAAATTGGGTTAACCAATATAACAAATACCTCACAAAACTACAAAGCTACATATTCAAATAATTTTGAAAAACTATGAGGTATATATTTTCATTTCAATAAGTCAAATGTTTTTCAATTTTTTACATTTTACTTGAAGCAACGTATAATGAACAACATGTTTAACAAAAAATTAAAAACCTGCTGAAATGCCAAATAAAACAAAATTATAAACAATATACAAGTAGCTTTGTGACAAAGAATTATATCAGTATCTAACATTGACATTGTCAGTTATAAGCACACAGTAAGCACATACCTTTTTAAAGACTGCGGGGTTAGGCAAAGTTGGACCAAAGAAGGGTACGTCATCCCTTGCTGTGACGCTGACTTTGTAGCGAGTATTTTGACTATTTGGATCTAACACCTGGACCACAATGTACGCATGCAGAAAGTGGGAAGCAATCATGTCAGGGACAAACGGTGTATTAGACTCTTGGAATACAATTGCGACAATATCATTTCCAATGTGGCGTTTTCTTTGGAGCTACAAACAAAATTAAGGTCAATAAAACGCATAACTTCAATAAATTAGATTAAATTCAAATTAAGTTACCTGCTGAGGATCTGCTTCTGTGAAGGGTAATAATGTAGATACGTGGAACATAATTTCCCTTTCTTTAAATTTTACAAACACAGAATGGTCACCGGTATGGCCATACTGAATATCTAATCCACCACGATATCTTTAAAAATAATCAAAACAGATGTTTAGTATCCATGAACAAGGTGACAGCATCAAACCAAATATTATATATCTAAAATATCATGATACACATTATAACATACCCTTTGAACTCTTTTAATTTTATTCGCTCACCAAGCATGTCAAGAAATTCCTCCATTGCTGGACTGTGATTAATGTTACCAAATAGCTCCTCTTCCGTTGTCTGTTTATCATATAATTGAAATAAACATCTTGTTTAAAACAGATTTAAAAGCAAATGCATTAAAAATGTATTACTTACCTGCCCAAACCTCTGGTAAATAATTCCGAATTTGAAATTGTTGACTAGTACGTGTTCATCGTTGGCAATGATCATTTCCGATCCTCTCGGAAAAAGAACTGGATGGAATCGATCCACAGTGATGTCTTCATTTAACAACTACAAATCACAATAGATTCCATATTTTACTGAACAAAATACAACAAGTAAAGTGCGTTGAAATTAGCAGACTAAGTATATTCAATTTACCTTGGCCATTTTAGCTGGGCTAGGGTTCTCTCCGAGGCAAGTGGACGGAACCAGTTCATGGACGGTCCCAGATTTCATTCTATAATAATTTTTAAAAAAAGCAGATCGATTCCATAAATGAAAATGTAATTTATCAACTGCTGGAAAAAGCAAAACATTCAAAGTTAATCATTGAAACCTGCCTCAAAATGATCCTTATGTGCTCCTGAGAGGATATTGTTTCCGACTTCATGGATAAGACTAGAGGACCGAGATTATCATCTGTGGCGCAAAAATTAAAATGTTCCTAAAAGCGACAATTATATAAATATTTCATTAACAATTTATTGAGCTTATATGGCTAAATAAATAATACTAATATACATTACAATAAATTATAAAAAAATCACTTATAATAATTAGTGTAATACAGAAAATGGCTCAAGAACGAGGACGATATATCAAAAAAAGTTTTCTTTAGCCAAATTTATTCGATTTAAAGTCTTTCTCACCCTTCCATAAAAGAACCTTCGGTAACATTTTGCAGTTTCGTCCATTTCAAATTTTGCTTTCCAATTATGTTGTGGTAAAACCGGATTGCCCTGGTTATCGAATGGACAGTCATGGTCCATACCATCGACCCAATAGCCGCCATTAGGGGGTAGAATGATCATGGGATAAGGCCCGGATTTCTTCAAAATCTGTGGAAAAGAGAGAAAGGAAGGAGAAAAATTTAATTCACACAAGGTGTAGGGCTGACTAAATATATGTTAGATAATATATCATCCCACTTCCATTTTTTTTCTCATTTTAAACCCGATTTTGTTCGTTGCTGTCAAGCGTGAGCAACCAGACCATGAAAACAATAAAGTGTTGGCAAAGGTCAAATGCGTTTTAAAATCAACGTGTGAAACATTTTGATATGCAACCCATTGTTAAAAGCCAGACACAACGTAGCATTTACGGTATGTTTTCGTAATGCGTAAATTGAACCATAATTTAGAAATAAATCATTGCATTAGAAAAGAATAAATTAGAAGAAATGTCCCACGGTTAATTCTGAAGTTTCTTTGAACATCCTTGCCTTTCTGGGAGTTTCTTTTAACAACTTCTAATAAAATAACCGTTTGTTGAGCTTGTGATTTATCAAATGACAATAGTACTCATCAATGCTTCTATTCTACAGATATACCGTTTTGAGCCAATATACCAAAGTTACAATTTAACCACCTTTTCTATTGCATGAATGTGATTATTTATTAAGCAGGTTATGAATATGGCCAATAGTTACAAATATGAAATCTGTTACTTTAGAGTCAACAAATCGAAAATTAAAGGTACATAGTATTTCATTTTTATTAAAAAATTCAATTTGCGTAAGATTTAGTGCGGAAAACGCTGCAAGGTAATCTTTTTCACAAAAAAAAGTAAAAGCTGTGATAAAGCTACCGGATTATTTTTTTTAAAAAAAATGAGCTCATCAAAAGCCACACTATATTATTAGATCCCCTTTTCCTATTTGTCAATCATTATCAGCAACAGTGCACAAATGGTTTATGGGATAAACGCGATTCGAGGGGAAAATGTTTCCGAATTAACGAAAATTGGAACATTGGAATAAATGTACAAATCCTTTTCGTTTGTTATCAAGAATTTTAAAAACAGAAATGATGCCTGCTTGCACACATATTGGAACATAAAGCATTATGGAAGCATAATATTTTAAACAAGTATCGCAGACTTTCGGGCTTCTGATAATCTGAGATTCCTTTAAACTATATAGAAATGGGAAATTTATTATTCTTGCAAAGTATTAAGTTTGTTTTGTGAACAGCGATACACGTACAATTTCCCCAAAAGTAAGATGGTTTTTTTCAAACAATCAACCAAAACAATTTCTCAAAACTAAAACATTTTTCTAAAAACAGGCAATTTTTTTAAAAACTGCAGTGGTTTGTAAACACTAATTTTTCTTGTTACAAGTACAGTACCATTTTCTAGCTATACATGTACCGTATGGTGCCTAATATATAACCTCTCCCCCCCCCCCAAATAGTGCGCCCAGGGTGTACTATTTGGCACTGAATGCCAAATAGTATACCCCTGGTGCACTATTTTGGTTTAACTTTTCGTCACAACTAG
>JAQGBX010004723.1:0-14820 GCA_034698745.1 Megaphyllum sjaelandicum | reverse complement strand
TCGCACGCCAGTCAGGACCTCGCAGCCGGAGAAGACGCCGAGCCTGCGAAGTCATCGAGAAGGAAGACAAGCCAGTCAACCTGCCAAGCCAGCCTGAAACGCCCAGGGGAAGACCAGGCCAAGAGGAGACAGCGAACCACGGGAGAGAAGCCCACTGTCTTACAAATTCATTAATCTTAAAGGAATCTTTGTTTAAAACTGAAACATTCCTTTTTTACGACAAGTTTAAATATTTATTTAAATGTAATAAATTTATTATAATTTTAGAAACAATAAAGGGTTTCAGTTTCCAGTCATAATATTTGAATTGGATGCACTCGTATGAATGTATTGATACGCACAACACGAAAAAAGGGTTTATTTAATTTAAATTAGACGTGTCCGAAAAGTTAAACGTATGCATATATCTGACCATTTTACTAACCATGGCTTTTAAGAAACTTCAAACTGAAAGTAATTAGACTTTATTTATGTTTCTATAATTGATAAATTAAAACATTTCATTTCTCGTAATTCACATTCTAAAAAACAGAACTTTTTTAACATGCTGTATTTTCAGATAAAATTTGCCTCGGGTGTGACCTCTATTATCGTTTGCAAAGTCAATAATTTAATCTTTGTTACAAAAACAAGCTACTTGCGTGGCACCACTTGATTATTTTCATTTCGAATTGATAAAGTTAGCTATTTAGTTTTAAGTTATTCGTGACAAACAAGTAAACAAATAACATTTGTTATCTTTTTGATCCGGTGGCCTAGATATTGGGCCTTTTTAATATCAGATTGCATTTAAAAATTATTACATACGTTTTTAGATATACAGGTTAGAACTTAAATGACATGTATTTAATATGTTTCAAAAAGAAAACTGCATTTTTAACTACATTATAATTAAAAACTCGTATGTTTTCAGAAACAAAAATATTATCTTAACAACAACATCGTTTCTATTTTTTCCCTTCCTTTTTTGAAAAAATTGTACCATTTTCAACTCAATTTAAAAAAATCTAACCTACTGTTTCTTAATTGGTTATTCATGGACATACCTTGAAATTATGGGTATGTATAAACTGTTTATGGAACTATCTGGAACCACCTCGGTTAGCTAAAAGTAACTGGCCATATTCGGTTATATATGGCCAGATCAGTATACAAGAAGCCATATTTGGATGTATGGCCAGAGCTGGTTACATCGAGCCATATTTGGATATCTTGCCAAATCTTGCGTTATTTAGATACAAGTATATGGCCATTTTTGAGTTATTCTGGAAAATTTCTGGTCTGGCCATATTTACAAAATTTCATATATAACCCTTTCATGCCTGCATTATGATCCCCTAATCCAAACTTTTAGAAACTTTGGAAAATGAAACAATGTATTATTACTGTGTTCTCTGATTTTTTTTAAGATTTTTTTTATTGAAAATTAAGTTTTACAAAATGTCACTTCGAAATTTCAACATCCCGAAACAATGGCATAATTTGTGCCAACTAATTTTTTTATGACCTTTTTTTATTCGACAGGATGTGATTTATTAGATTGTTGCAACAAACTTCACTTAAAAGTATTATAAATTCATTAAAAACAACTTTGTTTTAAGCCTATTATCGCAAATTTCTTGAAAATGTAGCTCCATGTTTTCAAAATGCTATGATTTCCTAAAACAAAATGCCAGTTGGATGCACTACAAGCATGCATTTCAAAGAGGGGCTATTCCGCTATACACGAAAGCATTGCAGTGCAACCGAAAGTCTTTTTCTTAGGGGCAATAAATTTATGAATAGCTGCCCAAGTGTTTGTCGACCATCATGTTACCATCATGATGGTTCCACCAATGCTGGTTATGTGTGATGTATTGGAACCTGGTACCAGCATAAATCAACATGTTGGTTCATACAAATACCAACATGTGGGTTCCTTTATATTCCAACATTCTACCAACATGTTGATCCTATATATTCCAACATGCTACGAACATGTTGGTTCCTACAACCACCAACACGCTACCAACATGTTGGTCCTATATATTCCAACATGCTACCAACATGTTTGTTCCTACAACCACTAACATGCTACCAACATGTTGGCTCCTATATATTCCAACATGTTGGTTACTACCATTACCTACATTTCATCAACATTATTTCCTACAATATATTGAAGTTAATCATTTATACGCTATATTATTAATTATTGCTTATTAATAGAAAAGTTGATTGAATTTTATGTAATTTTAATTGAAACCAGCATAAACCAACATAACATGACACCCTACAAAAAACCAACAATATCATATGAGACCATCATTTTCCCACATGAAAACCAGCATTCCCAACATTTCCCAACATGCTGGATCCAGCATTCTCAAACACTTGGGTGGTACTTAAAAGTACCGTCATGCTCGAAAGGTTTAATTACCAGTTGAGGTTTTTGTTTGAAAACAAAATGCTGTTTGTAATTTTCACGAGTCTTAATGTCTTAATTGGCGTGTTTGCCAAATTTTAAAAGCGTCTGCATTTCAAAACAGAAATTTGTAAATCAGCTCCGATAAACGAGCCGCATAATGTGCAATCGAGCGTTAAAATCCTGATCCATAGTTTTTGGATTTTCGCAAACACGCCACTTAATTCGAGGAGACAATTTTTTTTGGATACGTATATCTGGAGTATAAAAATCCACTTGAATTACGAATGCGTTGACATATGTTTTCGCTAAGCCACAGATCGTATTATAAAAGGCATTCGGTAGAAACGTTAAAACGAGTATGGATTTTTCCAGGCGTACGTATTTTATATAATAAAGGGGAAAACACTTCATATATGCGTTTAAATACCTTTTCGGAGTGTTTAATCCGCCGTAAACAGGCTTTACCTTTATTAGGCAGAATAAAAACGAAATTAAAATGTGCGAGCAGATTCGTTGAAAATGAGAGACGCCATTTGCGAGTGCGTTCAACCTCACGCAAATTTCGACTCAATGATACTGAAAATTGCTGCATGCAGCTGTTAAATTTTATATTAAAAATCATAATTATTGGTTGGGAACAAAGGCGAGAGCAGAATGAAAACATCGAATCAACAAAGTGCAAAAGGCACACATTAAAACTTTGCAAATTTCAGGATTGGTTCAATTTAAGTTTCTCCTTAAATTGCACGTAAAATGATAAATGTTTATTGAATATGGACATTTTTTTAAGAAAAATTGCGAGAAATTTAGATACGCGTAAAAAAAGTTAAGGCTATTCTGGAAGGCTGGGAAATGAATTTCCACGAATTATCGAAAACTTCTTACAATTTAGGGTAACGAGTGTAAAACGTATGTTATTAAAATTTAAAAAAAATTATTGCGATAAAGTTAATACGGGTACAAAAATTGCTTCGACATTATTCGTTTAAAACTTACATGTACACTTGATATGTTTCAAAGTTTTTTTTTTTTTGAAAAATAATCATTGTTTTTGTATAATTCAATTTTTTTTTTTAATATGATGGCGAAAAAGCATGATTTGGAAAAAAATGACTATTAAAAAAAATGCACTGTTGATTAATTGGGAAAACTATACTTGATTCAAAAATTTTTTTTTAAAAAACGAAATTGGTTTGGTAATTATTGTTTTCCAGGTTTCCAAATACTGTTTTTTCAGGATTTTCAAATATTGCAATTTTTTTTCACGATTTTAAATTTAATTTTGTTTTCATTATTTCAAATACTAATAGTGAAAACCGCAAACGTGACCACCTGTTTATGTTGACCACTTCTTAGCGTATTGTTTTTTTAGTGTACATTTCCTTCATAAAAATTATCTGTATAGTGAACATATAATATTAAATTATATCTGCAATGCATGGAAAATATATACACATATATGTAATATGTATGGAATTGGACCAATTTCAGTATATGTTCCATAAATAACAAGCATAATTTGAATATATATTTTTCAGATAATTTTTTTTTTACATTTGGGATATTGAAATGTAACTTAATTTTAGTTCTAAGCTCGCGTTATCTGATAATCTCAAAATATAAAATTAAATGTTGAGCTAGTTGTGTGACTTTTGAGGCGAGGATTTGACACGTTGACTTGTTAGTCAACATGTCAAGTACTCCAAAATGGTGAAATAGTTATTATCAGTTTAGGATGGAATTCGTTATTTTCTTTTACAACCGTAAATGCTCATGTACGCAACTATAGAGTTCATATATCCTGATGAGCTTATTGCCCCTTAAGGTTGGCAAACACAATGAATGAACACCTTTTTATGCGTATATATTTACATTTATCTGTTCATCGTGTTTAATATTAGAGCAGTTTCTTTACCCCCCTGCGCAAGATCACCATAATTTGCATCGCATTTATGTTCCGGGAAATGCAAATTTGATGATCCGGTACGAGTTCAGGCATCTTGATAAGCTTATTGCCGCCCCTTAAAGTAGGCAAACACCGATAACTCCGATGTTATACATTTAGCCGTCTTTTTTTATTACGAAGGGTCATAATACCTACTCCGCTTCCATTTATCCGTTCATTTCGGGGTAATTTCTTTACCCCCGTGTCAAATTCTCTCCGAAATTGCTCTGCCATATAGATTTTGCCTTTTTTTTTTCGTTTTTTTTATTTTTTTTCAAGTTGATGCGTTTTTTGGCGTTGGAATTTTGCGTCCATCACCTCCCTTAGTTTATTAACTCAGGGATCCAAGCTGTCCTATAAATCCTATATTGTCCTATATTTTGTTAAAATGTCCTATGAATCCTATATTTTTGTCATATTTCTTTTATAAAAGGGCTGGAAAGAACAAAATTTTTGTTAAGGGGCTTTTCATTTATTATTCTCATGGCCTATTGTACAAATTTGCAAAATTTCACACGTTTTCCTAGTACAAATTTGCAAAATTTTCCGTGTTTTCCTATTACAAATTTACAAAATTTTCCACGTTTACTGAGTACAAACGTGCCAACTTTTCCGTGTTTTCCTGGTACAAATTTGCTAAATTTTCCGTGTTTTCCTAGTACAAAATTTGCGAAACTTTCCGTGTTTTCCTGGTACAAGTTTGCAAAATTTTTTGTGTTTTCCTAGTACAAAATTTGCAATTTTTTTCGTGTTTTCCTAGTACAAATTTGCAATTTTTTTCGTGTTTTCCTAGTACAAATTTACAAAATTTTCCACGTTTACTGAGTACAAATTTTTAAAAATTTTCCGTGTTTTCCTACTACAAATTCGCAAATTTTTCCGTGTTTTCCTGGTACAAAATTTGCAAAACTTTCCGTGTTTTCCTGGTACAAGTTTGCAAAATTTTCCGTGTTGTCCTAGTACAAAATTCGCAATTTTCCTTGTTTTTCTATTACATATTTGCAAAACTTTCCGTGTTTTCCTGGTACAAATTTGCAAAATTGTTCGTTTTTTCTTCGTACAAAATTTGCAAAACTCTCCGTGTTTTCCTGGTACAAATTTGCAAAATTTTCCGTGTTTTCTAGTACAAAATTTGCAAATTTTTTCGTGTTTTCCGAGTACAAATTTGCAAAATTGTCCTATATTTGTCCTATTTTTTGGGGGTAAATTGTCCTATAAATCCTATATAGTCAATCTTAAAAGTGGCTTGGATACCTGTAAAAAAATGGCAATTTGAAAATAATATTTACAATGTGTAATTGCCATTTTTAATAAAATTAGAAAGTGGCAATAAATATATTTGCGCTGCGGGGTTAAAATTCTCTCCTCTTCGGTGTGTTCTACCTCCTCTTCCTCCTCTTTTTCCTCCTCCTCCTCCTCCTCCTGTTCCTCCTATAAGCCAAACTATATCTGGCTTTTATTCCCTTCTTCATTCCCATATTACTAGCGATGTTGCTCTCGTTATTATTACTCGGGCATTTCTAAAATAGCTGTCCATCTAAGCGTGAAAATATTTACAATACTGAAATGCACCATCTGCTGCAGCAGGGGGAAGAAAGGCTTTTATATATTTTAATGTTTCAATTTTTATATTCGTCGAGTTGAGAGAGGACATTTAAAACGGAAGGCGCTCCAGGGCTAAATCATTATTATTTGCACTCTTGCTTTGTATGAAACATTAATTTTCACGCTAGATAGCCGGCCTAATTTATTTAATCGTCGGCATTTTCGGGATTCCTCCTCCCCCGAAAAATTTCTAGACTGGTCTCTCGAAATGTTTGCTTTCGATAAACAAAACGGCCTTTTTATGCCCCTTGCCAAAAGCGTTGGCTCGGAAAAATGGTGATAATTGTGTTTTATAGTTTGAACATTATATTTATAATATATGAAAAAGGCAGAAATATGGACCGAATTAAAACTATATGCTCTACCTGCACACTTACGTATGTATGTGCATGCTCCCGAATTACACAAGTTTTATTTTCAGTTCGGATTAACGACCCTAAAAATTAGAAGAAAAAAAAGGTTACTCGCCTGCACTTAGTTTTAATTGAAAATCCAACTCTTGGTTTCTGGGCTTTTGAAACCCTTAAACGAGATGTTGATTCAAGTTATTCAAGTTGAGAAGTTGCTCGCAATATGTACTTTTAAGGGTTGGGAATTATTAATGCAAATGAGAGCAGGGAAAAATCCCGTCGCTTTTAATTGACGCTTTTATTTGTATTTGTTGAAAAGATTTTATTCTTTAATTTAATCCCCGGGTTTTTATACCGTGTCGTTATCGGTTCATATTTGTTGGTGCGTACTGTTTAATTGAAGTTTTGGGGGCTTTGCTCGAAATGGGAATGTTGAATTTTATGTGGTTAATAGGCCTACTTGAAGAAAATAAGCTGAAATTGCGATGAGAAAGTGGTAAATATCGGTATTTAATCGTGATTTAATTACTTGTTAAATGCTTTTATTTGGACTTCTTTGTTTGGTTTTGTTGAGATTTTATTTAAACGTACGATGTGGGAGACCATCGTACAACCATTACATTTTTAGGACAGATTTCCACTAAGTTGAGAACCGATTAAAACTTTAAACGTAATTTCGTTGATATATTCGTAGTACTAATTGAAGTTTTGGGGCTTTGCTCGAAATTGGAAATTTCAAATTTTTTTGTTAGTGTAAATACTCGAGGAAAATACGCTGAAATTCAGATTATAAAGTGGTAAATATCGGTATTTAATCGTGATTTAATGACTTGTTAAATGCTTTTATCTGGACTTCTTTGTTTGGTTTTGTTGAGATTTTATTTAAACGTACGATGTGGGAGACCATCGTACAACCACTACATTTTTGGGACAGATTTCCACCAAGTTGAGAACCGATTAAAACTTTAAACGTAATTTCGTTGATATATTCGTATAGTACTAGTAAGTAAGCTAGAGCATATTTCTGAGTAGAATACGAAATTCCATCACCTTTATAGTATTACATTTATACGCGAATGTACTTTGACGATACTTTGCAGAAACAAAAAAACAAGAACCCAAAAATTGGCGGAATAAGTCAAGAAGGAGGGTAAGAAAAATAGGCTCAGAAGGCACGTTTTGAATCCAGTAGCTGTCCCGTTTTACGGACACGGCAATGTCTTCCAGCCTAAGTTATTTATCTAGGGACCACTTTAATATGCATGAGAAAACAAATGAATACTCGGATAAGTCATAAAAGCTCCTAAATTTACCTAGGACGAATAAAATTAAGGGCAAGTGCGAGTTGAGTCGATCATTTCGTCCCTCGTCAACAATAACCTTTACTCGTGACAGATATTTCTTCTTGATGAAAATAATCAATATGACCCCATGGAATTAAACAAAAAAACACAACGAAAAAAACACTACCGACAATTGTAGGGGCAAAAAAAAGAGACTGAACATTTTTGGTTGTTTTTTCAGTCGCGGAAGAGACTAATAATGGTAGCGTATTAATTCGGGCACTTTCGTTAATTGTATATTCTAATCAATTTTGGTCGGTGCTTTGCTTAGTTGTTTTGCCGACAAAGTTGTACCTGAGGATGCGAAACGAATGAGCAAATTGATTCGGGAAATTTGACCAAAAAAACAAACAAACATGGTTCCTAGATAACAATCAATGATCAAAACCAACGCATCCAGTAAAAAAAAAATTAAAAAAAGATATTTTCGGAATTGCATTAACCGAAAAAAAATGTATTTTAGCTCATTAACGAGCTATGTATCGCTTTAAAAATCACGAAATATATTACAGTAAATGTAATAAAACAACCACAAAACCAAAAAAAGTACAGAATCAGAATGGTTCCTAGATAACAAGCAATGATCAAAACTAACGCATCCAGTAAAAAACAAAAAAAAATGTATTTTCGGAATTACATTAACCGAAAAAAAAATGTATTTTATCTCATTAACGAGCTATATATCGCTTTAAAAATCACTAAATATATTACAGTAAAACCTGTTAAGAGTGGCCACCAAAAAAAAATGCATTGTAGGTCACTGTACACAGGTGGTCACTATACAAAAATGCCTGAATTTAAGTAAAATAATGAACATTATATACACTGTACTTGTACGTGTAAACGGTAAAACATGTAATAAAACAACTACAAAACCAAAAAAAGTACAGAATTAGAATGGTTCCAAGATAACAATCAATGATCAAAACCAACGCATACAGGAAAAAAAAACAAAGAAAATTAAAAAAAATATATTTTCGGAATTGCATTTACCGAAACGAGCTATATATCGCTTTAAAAATCACGAAATATATTACAGTAAAACCTGATAAGAGTGACCACCAAACAAAATGCAATGTAGGTCACTGTACACAGGTAGGTCACAGATAACAATCAATGATCAAAACCAACGCATCCAGGAAAAAAAAAATTAAAAAAATATATTTTCGGAATTGCATTAACCGAAAAAAAAATGTATTTTAGCTCATTAACGAGCTATATATCGCTTTAAAAATCACGAAATATATTACAGTAAAACCTGTTAAGAGTGGCCGCCAAAAAAAAAAAAAAAAAAAAAAAAAATGTAGGTCACTGTACACAGGTGGTCACTTTTCCAGGTTTTACTGTATGTAATTCATTAACGAGTTATACATCGCTCTTACGTTTGTTTGTTTTTTAAATTCACAAAATACAGTGTATTAATAGTCTTGCATTTAATATGATATTTGAACAACAGTTGAAATAATTTCCAAAGTACTTTTTAAATGTTTTTAAAATCCATCGTGCATTATCTGATAGAATATAGTCTGCGATGTAACAAAAAATATATATATTTTAAAATATAGGCCTATATTGAAAAATCTTAAAACTATATTAATGAGATTTTATTTATTTTGATATTTTATAAATATATAGTTAAAATGCATCTACAAAGTACTTTTCAAATGTTTTAAAATCCAACGTATAGAAAATAGCTTGCGATACAAAAAATATGTTTAAAAATTGATTTAAAAAAATCACAAACTGTACTAATGAAATGGTACATGTATTTATTATGATATTAAATCAATATTTAAAATACATTTCAAAAGTACTTTTGAAATGTATTTTGAAATGTACTTTTAAAATCCATCGCACATTATCTTATAGAATATAGTTTGGGGTGTAAAAATAAAATACATTTAAAAATATATTACAACTACATTAACGAGATTGTATTTATTATGATATTGTATATGTATTTAAAATACAATTCCGAAGTACTTTTAAAATGTTTTAAAAAACTCATCGTACATTATCCTACGGAATATATTTTTCGATGTACCAAAAAATTCATAATGAAATACTTTTTAAATACAAGAAACAAAGTATGTATATTTTTTTAAATATAATTTTTAATTGTATCGCAACGCAGATCTTGATAATCTCTAAATTTAATAAAAAATCAAGACACGATCTACTTCGCAAATAAATTGCTAACTATTGATTTTACGACACACTTGACCACTTGCACTAACGGACAAATTCATTAGAAAATGCTGAAGATAACGGACACATGCAATATATGGTAGGTGACAAAGCTTAAACCTTCGAGAGTGACACAAAGTGGACTAACACTGAAGATGACCACGAAGTGGACAACTAATAAACGAGTGTTCGGTCCGAGTCCGAACATTTATTAATCAAAGATAAGTCAATGACAGAGATACGACTGGGATCGAGTAACGAGTAATGACAGTAAGCAAAACCCCTAATAATAATATTAATATTAAAAAAGCCCGGGAGTAACGGACACTGCAATCGTCCATCAGAGGATGGACATATAGTGTCACCGAACAGGGTTTGTCCATTAGAGTTCATTAGAAAGGTGATGTTTGGCCAAAGAAGATCCAAATCCCTGAAGGGAATCATCATCACATTCTGCGGCCAACCAACGAAACGTGTATAGCAGCGTCCACTCGCGTCACTGACCAGTGGTCAGGGATGGCCAAATTCCAACAAGAATTCAGCCAGGGAAGGGAAACTGCATCGGCAATCTTACCGAAAAAACCTTGCAACAGTTTCGATGGTTTGGATTGAATTTTTTTTTTAAAAAATACAATCAGATTACCAATGTTTTTTTTTATTTATTTTTTAATATTTTTGAGAAAAATGCGACATGATTTCCAAATCCTATTTTTTTCGGAAAACAATTTTGCGATTTCAATGATTTCTATAAGCAAATATAACTTCCGCAAAACCTTAGACGATATGTAACGTGACTCATCCGTTATCTGGTCACTTTTTAAGGTACATTCTACATTTAGAATGTAAAAATTGCAAAAAAAGACAACACACACTGGTCACTGTACACGATAGACAGGTGGTCTCTGGTCACTATACAGAGAATTTTTATGAAGGAAATGTAGGCCTACACTAGAATAAACAATACACCATTTTTATAAGAAGAAAAAAACCACAACAAACTTGATTTAATGAGTTTTTTAACAATTGATTCCGTACTGTTGATTAAGTATATTATTTAAAATATAAGACTCCATTTATTAAGAAATTATGGAAAAATCGGAGATAGTATTCATTAGTTTTACAAAACTAAATTCTGTACTGCTGTTCTATAAACTTCATATCTACTACAGTAGAACTTGTCTAAAATCAAATCCTCTCTAAAATCAAAAAAATGTGCTGATTCCGCCATAGGGACCCATGTATAAAATCAAAAAACCTCCATAAAGTGTAATTGCAAAAAATTTTACTGGTCTAACATTGGTCCCAATGATTTTTTAAAATAAAAACAACAAAGAAACTGAAAAAATATCAAGCATGGAAACAAAAATGTCAAACATTGTAGCAAAAATATCACCAATCCTTTGTGTAGTCAGATTTGAGCCTGTCTGAAATCAAAATCCAAATCCAAGCGTTTGATTTTAGGCAGGTTGTACTGTATCCACTAAATTTAAATGTACATCGAAATGAATTGGATTAAAATTTACAACGCTTTGCATTTTTTTTATATGACCTATTCGCGAGAGTCTGAATTTTTGGTGAATTATACCGCAAAATTCAACCCCGTATTTTTCATTATTTCACACGCTGTATTTCCACGCTAGACCCTCGTGATAAATCTACAAGAATTTATCACATTCAGTAGCACCGCAATCTCAATATAAATCATCCATTTTTGGATTTTTCTCTGGTTGAGATTTTTATTAGCGCTTTTCCCACTGTCAGTGCATAATTCAGGAGTACACGTACTGTATAACGTAATCTTGACCACTAGGGTAATATAATGTTTTTACACGTTATATCTCGACCTTCTAGTCCATCATCAATAATTTGCGAAAACTTTTCATCCTTTTTCATCCTTCCTTCTCAGCTAATAAATGGATGTTTTTTTTTGGGTTTTTTTTGCGGAAATTGTGGTTGTGCGGAGTCAAATGTTACGTATTTTTCTTCCTTCTCGTTGAAATGGTAAATTATGGCGATAAACATCTCCCCGGTATCTCTGCGTTGAAATGAAGGGGATTTCCCATCATTATGATTATTATTATTATTATTACGTGTATTATACCTCGCCTTTTTTTCGGTTGAATGGCTCGGGAGGAGATGATCGATCCATTGAAAAATAATCTTCTTTGGATACTAGATTACGATAGAAGTTGATTCATAACTGACCGAATGGACAACGGTCGTGTCAACCGACTGCCCACAAATCTCTTCTCCATCGCACCCATGAATTGGATGAAATATATCGATGTTTTCGACTGAATATATTGGGATGTTATATACTGTAGGCCTAGCTATACAGAATTGAAGTCTTTATTGGAATTGAGTTATATAGCCGGTCTTTATTGGAATTGAGTTATATAGCTAGTCTTCAGGGTTCCCCTAGACTTGGAATTTCTGGAAAACCTGGAAAAGTCAGGGAAGATTGACTACATTACTTTTGAAAAAGTCAGGGAAGATTGACTACATTACTTTTGAAAAAGTCAGAGAAATTCAACGCAGTCATGGCGATCCGAAATTAATATTTCTACATGTGGTTAGCTCAGGGCCCATTTTCTGAGGGCAAATTTGCAAAATTTTCCACGTTCTCCTTATGATATTGTGCAGAATTGTCTAGGTTTTCAGATTAAAAATTTTCAAAATTTTACGCGTTTTTAGTCTGAAAATATGCACAATTTTCTACGAATTTTCGAGTACAAATTTGTCAAATTCACTAGGTTTTCCGAGGACAAATTTGCAAAATTTTCCACGTTCTCCTTATAATATTGTGCAAAATTGTCTAGGTTTTCAGATTAAAAATATTCAAAATTGTACTCGTTTTCAGTGTGAATATATGCACAATTTTCTACGATTTTCGAGTACGAATTTGCCAAATTCTCTAGGTTTTCCGATTACAAATTTGCAAAATTTTCCACATTTTTTCGAGGACAAAATTGCAAAATTTTCAACATTTTTTCGAGGACAAAGTTGCAAAATTTACCACATTTTCCGAGTACAAAGTTGCAAAAATTTGCATATTTTCCGAGTACAAAGTTGCAAAATTTTGCACATTTTCCGAGTACAAAGTGGCAAAATTTTGCACATTTTCCGAGTACAAAGTGGCAAAATTTTGCACATTTTCCGAGTATAAAGTGGCAAAATTGTGCACATTTCCTATTTTCTGAGTACAAATTTGCAAAATTTTCCACGTTCTCCTTAAAATAATTGCAAAATTGTCTAGGTTTTCAGATTAAAAACTTTCAAAATTTTACTTGTTTTCAGTGTGAGAATATGCACAATTTTCTACGATTTTCGAGTACAAATTTGCCAAATTCTCTAGGTTTTCGAGGACAAATTTGCAAAATTGTCCACATTTTCCGAGTACAATGCCCACATCGAAAAAAAAGCTTTAGAAATGTATTATTCTAATAATAAATGTATTTTAAAATACATTTTTAAAAGAACAGAAAAGTATTTTAGCTTTAAAATACATTTTCAAAGTTATTCAAAATATGTAAAGATTAGAACAATCCAAGTTATTTTAAAATATATATTGCAAAATGTATGCAAAATATATTTTTAAATGCATTTTTAATACCATGTAAAGATATTTTCACTAAAATATATTTTACAAAACATATAAAGAAATGTAAATTTCATGTATTTTTAAAAAAACATATTTTTGAAAATATATTGTAAATCTATTTTGCCTTAAAAAAATGCATTTTAAATGTATTACAAGGTATTTTTATTTCGATGTGGGATCGCAATTTTCATTAACCCATCATTTTTTGGCTAAATTAATACCAATTATCTAAACAAAAACTATAGTTTTCGGTAACAAAACTCGATGGCTCAACTCTATATATGAACGTTAGCCGGCCCAAACAAAAGCCATAAAAAGAACGAACATGAACATGAACATAAACCATAAAAGCATGGCCCAATCAAGAATAACTGCGGAACATAACTCCTTATTTCGAAACGAGCAAATTTCATACGAGATAAGTACGAAAAATATGCAATAATGGGCCAACATTAGCCCCCAAAAAAGCAATTTCTTAATTGACTTTTGCGTACCTTTTTAGGGGGGGGGGGAATGAGGGTAGTCTTCGAAAAACATATAAAACTTATATCTCGTTATTGGTTGTATCAAAATGTTGCAGCGAGAGTAAAAATAATAATTTAATTAATGTCTTATTTCGTAGTCCTGATGTGCTCGTTATTATATTTGGGTAAATAATGCACGCTCGCGATATATTCACCTCGGGTATTAATTCGAAAGTTTTAATTAAAAACTAATCTATTACTTATCAGAGAAATAAAAAAAAACAAAACAACTCGAGACTTTATTAGCGGAAAGAGAGAAAAAAATGGATGAAATGTTTGGGTTGATTAAATTTGTTATTCATCTCGAAACGTAATGCTACCCAATAAACAAGTCATGAGCCATTAAAACGAAGTAAGTAAACTTCCGTTAATTGTGAAAAGTATAATCGAGCATTACGAGCCTTCTGAAAACCTTAAAATATTGGATAAATAATATCAGCTAGGTGTAAATTTCAAAGCGAGGTGAGATTTAGCCAGGAATTTAAAGCCATGAAAGTGAAGCCATGGAGTTCATAAACTCTCTAGGGTTCCCCCAGACATGGAAAACCTGGAAAAGTCAGGGAAGTAAAAATGACCTGGAAAAGTCAGGGAAGAATGGTTTATTTTGAAAAAGTTATTGAAATTCAACGCAGTCACGGCGATTCAGGGCTCATTTTCCGAGTAGAAATGTGCGAAAAATTTCCACATTTTCAGAGTACAGATGTGCAAAATTTTCCACCTTTTACTAGTTCAAACTTGCAAAATTTTCCACCTTTTCCGATTAAAAATTTGCAAAAATTTTCACCTTTTCCGAGTACAAATTTGCGAAATTTTCCACCTTTTCCGAGGACAAATTTGCACAATTTTCCACGTTTTTTG
>JAQGBX010004722.1:0-14825 GCA_034698745.1 Megaphyllum sjaelandicum | reverse complement strand
ATGATGGTGTTATTTAATTCTCACCCCCCCCCCCTATAGTGTGTCTATTATTTTATTTCGATTAAAGATAAAAAAAGGGCAGTTCGTTATTTTTGCGTATTATTTTCGGTGAACGTTCTGCTTTATACCGTGTGTCGATTTATCGGGGCCCTTATCACGCGGCACCACGGTTTTTCCCCCATTTTCTTAAACAAATTGATTAAAGTACCGCGTATATTACCGCGGGAAAAAATAAACCATAAATCGCCAGTATGATGTTTACGAAAAAAATAAATAAGACAAAAGCGGTAAGTGCCTTAGTTGTCGAAGAACACGCTGCCGTATTACTTCGTGTTCTTTCATTTTTTAAAATGGCTCGTTAAGTCGAGGTGATAATCACGTCCGTGAAATAGCGCGAATTTGTTGAATAAACTATTAAATTATTGATTTATTGTTAGCAATAACTGGTATTGGATATGGCGGCGTAAACACGTATGTGTAAATTCGTTCGACCTGCGCTGCTTGATGTCTCGTGTAATTTGCATGTTCAACTGTTGGCCATTTTCTCGTTATTCGTATTTTGGTCCAACTCGTATACAGTTGAACTTGTTACCAGTCGCTTGAAAAAAAATGGCGCTTAGAGGCATTGCAGACGCTTACCACTAAGCGGCACTTCATGGTTTTCAAAAACGTCGCTTGAAAACCAGTGTCGCTTAGTGGCAAGCGTCTGCAATACAACTAGGCGACACTGGGTTTCAAGCGACTGGTAACAAGTTCAACGTAGATGCACCCTATAATGGGAAATTCGATCTTGCGAAGCAACGCTGATTTTGTCGATACTGAGAGCAAGTGTCAGATGCGCGTTTTAATGACCGCAGTAATTGTACTAATTGTTATATTGTTCAAATTTATTTATTCCAATTTATATTTCAGTACTGTCTATGCTTTAATAATATGCAAATTATTTAAACATTTTATCATTTCATCTTACGAAGAGGCGAAACAACATAAAACAAACGATCTTACAATACTTGTCCAAATATAAATATTGAATATACATTATTAGTAGTGTTATTCGTTATTCTCCACATGTACAGTATATGTGTATAATTAATTTGCTCGTGGCAGTCATATGAGATTGACACATGCCCGGTGCTTTTACCCGTGGCCTCTGAATATGATCGTTAAAACTGTTATGGGTAACCTTTTAAATGCATGCGCCGGGTGTAAGGTCACATTTAAATTTAGACAAACGTTTGGATGAAGTGTATAACGCCATTGGCACGCAGTATTGCAAGATGCGCTTGTAGCACTGTTAGATTGCATACACGATGATTCATTTTTGACACATGTATGCAGTGATATGCCATTGTATTAAGAACGAGCTAAGACAAACATGCGTCAATCTTCTAAGAATGGGGTTTTCTGTGAACTGACTGCATTCGTTCTACATTGGATGGGTTAATGTTATAGCTCGAGCCCAAAAGATGTTTAGAGCAAAGATTCGGTAGATCCAACAAAGAGTGAAATATTCCAGTATAGAACGATATGGTGTAAAGTATCACCGATGGATTTTTTTTTTCTGACAGATATCGCAAACCTCTTAGTTGCATCAGTCGGTATACTGTCTGGTCTATTATACTGCAACTGCAATGCACCAATTACATTTTATTAACACAAATGCAACATTTGTGGACAAGTTTTCTGCAGGGGTCTAGCCGAAGCAAAGGTATATGCTGTTAGGAAACACGCAATATGTGGGCATCTGAACTGTATATATACGAGCGTATACTTACAAAGTATACTAATGTGTATTATTCATTGCGGTACTTACCTGTGGCCTTAATTAACCTTTCCCACATTTTTTCTTCGTACAACTAAACAGGGCTTTTTTTTAAACGAGGGGAAAAATGGTTCTCCTACATGTCAGAAGTCAAGTCATTGCCCCTAACAAGAATTTTCAAACTAGTTTTTGTCTTTTCTTTCTCATTTTTTGCCAGTTTTTCTTGGTTTATGAATTAGTAAAAGAAATATATAGCTAAATGGAGGGAAAGAAAAGGCGTGTGTTATTAGAGTTTTTGCCCCGTAGACCCAGTTTGTTTTGTTACGAGTTGACGATGCCTTTCACGAGCGAATATTATGGCGCAAAACGAAAAAAAAAAAATATTTTTTTGCCCACGATATATTCGGGCTTAATTTCCTGCCAATTTGCGAGTGCATTTCATTATCAACTCGTATACAGGTTTACTGGGTCATTGTTAAGGAGATTTAGGAAATAATTTGAAAAAAGGAATTCATTAATACTCGTGTACGGTTATTCAAAAAAATACACTAAAAAAACTAGTATACCTGAAGAAACATTTAAGTGAACACGCAATTACATTTACTTTGCGAGTATTTTTTACATATATTTTTTTTAATTATAGTTGCATGCATGTAAAATAAAAATTCGAAAATTCCTTTTGTGGTTTCTTTAGCCTCTTATTATCACAGGTAGCTATAAACGTCTAAAACAATGTTGCAAAGACCCTTCTAATGCAGATGCAAAACAACCAGTTTGCTTTGATCCTCGAACACGTTCTGTAAATGGGTGCATATTCATTTATTTAATCCAGGAAGCACCTAACCGTTATGTGCAAACTTTGTTAGTTCGGTGCAGACTGCAGACGGTATCAAGTATTTACTCCCGTTATAAGCCAGTGCCTTCAGCATTCTCTCCCATAAAAGATCGAAACTTTTGTTTTTTAAGTGCAAATATTGATTGAGGGTGTAGTTACAAAATTAGCATTTCTAAATCGACTGCGTCGTGATGTACGATCCCTTCCTTAATTTATTTGACATTCATTATCGACTGGAACCGCGAGTGTTTGTTATCGAATTATCGGTTATTTTCTCCTGTTATGAAAGTCATGCCGTTGAAGTTATAATATCATACCGCTTCGGGTCATACGCTTCACTTTCGTGGAAGGAAGCTTCCTGGGATTGATTTACTTTAAAATAAAAAAAATAGATTTTTTTTGTTCTCTTCTAAAAACACGCATATAGAAAATGGCAGGGTTGATCGAATTTCACGACGTCTATAATGAGCACTAAATGGTGGAGGAAACATTAAATCTATAGACGGTATGATAAATTGACCGCAATTTGTCATCTTTCGTGCAAACGAGATGAGGCTAGCTCATTTTTTTTAGGCCGTGGATATTTGAGCTCAACTTTCTTGACGACAATGATACTTACAGTTAAAGGCAACTTATATTTAAGCGCCATATTTGGGTCACTATTCAAATATTATTCGACCCGTAGTGCCACCAAATGTTCAATGTTTTTGAAAGGGACATGTTATATGAAAAAAAAAAACGTTTTTAGCACAAAAGAATTACAGGAAAGTTAAAAAATGCTTTTGTACGTAATTTCGATATCTATACGCTATCTATGGGTACGTTCACGTTGAGCATGTTTCCAATCGCTTGCCACTCGGCGTACACTAGCGCTAACTAGCGGGATAAGAATGCGGCTTGCGTTTTAAATGAGGGCGCACGCGAAGAAAGCTTATAGGCTCGTAAGACACGCAGTGGCACACGGATCACCATTGGTCAAAAAGTGTAGCCATCGATTGTATGCCGGCTATATGTACCGTAAAAAAGTGTCCCGCGCTCAAAATGAGATGCTAAATATTAATGCGCATGTCCAAGCTAGAACTTTTACGCTGCGTGTTTCACCTTGTACAACGCATGCAGTGGCACCACCATGGTACATTGGACATCACGCTGATATCAGCAATCATTGCGCGCACCAAAGCTGGAAACAAGCAGGAAAGGAGCTGGAACAAGCACGCCGAATGGTCGGGCGCTTATCGAGATGACACGTAACATGACATGGCGCGTGATTTGGCAGTAACGTATCAAAACCAATGCAAACGTATGGTTCGTGTTACGCAACGCCACCCGGTGACAGTGATGCACACGAGACGTCGAGTCGCCATATATACTGCGGTTATTCGTAGCTTAATTTCTGCCGAACTGCGCCGTTTTAATGAGATGGAGGAAGTTTTTGAAAGTGATGTCCCGGACGAGTGTTAATTTTCATCGGGAGCTGTCAGACCGTTGGTTGCGTAGGCGGCTGTAGCCAACTTCCCCTCGCTCGATTAATGGTTTTCGTCAATTAAACGCTATTAAATCCAATTGAGGTCACGATTGCTGTTCTCCTATCAGTGTAAATTTAAATGATCCAGCCGCCAGTCTGACTGCGCTTCCAATGTTCTTCGGCGCATACTTTTGCCCATCTTCCTCGAATTAACTAGATCGTTCCAGTCGTGTATAGCTCATCATTTCGGATTAATGTACAAGTTGTAGCGTAGTCTCGCACAAGCTGCCCTGCACAAAGCGGGGGTTTTTGCGAGTAGGCTGCCGAGCCCCGAATTTCTGAGAATCGGGCCTGTCATGTATAAATATCGTCAATGGCTGAAACGCAATCTCGCTCCCAGCTGGCGAGGGCGTTGTCCAAATGCGTTTTGACACCCTGCACTTCGTCTTGTGGGGTCAGCCAAAGTCAAATGGCGTGCAGTCGTCGTGGAATATGGTGAAATCCAAAAGTTACATCTGATTAGGAAGTGGAAAAACCACCCCGGTGCATGCGTGGCGCTCGCGTCACGCGTGCTGCCCTCTGTGGACGCCCTCGGAGTCGAGCGCTCCTTTTAATTAGCCGGACGACTGCGGCCTCCTCCTCGAGAAATTGACCCTACTTATTAAACGGTGACCTTCGGGGCCGCGGCGAGACTATGGTGCAACTTTAGGGCGCGACCCTCGGCAGGTATCCCATAGTTTTTGGGCAGAAATGCAAAACTTTGTTCGACTTAATGCGATGATTCCGCTGATAATTAGTGGCTTATCGTTTGATATCTACTTGGAAAACGCGCGTACACCCTTTTTGGCGGCTATTTTCTCAGCGTGCGTTGATCGGGCGGCCCGAAAATTAATGTTCCTTAATTGTTCGGTGTTTGCAATGGGCGTTGACTTCAAGGTGAAATACGTGCGATATCGCGCTTGGTTCGTTTAAAAACTTGGCAGAAATATGTTTCTGCTAAACTGCGCTGTTTTAATGACACGAAGGAAGTTTTTGCAAATTCTAATACGAACGCGAATGAGAAAAAGCACAATAGCGCCCCACGCGGAGCTGCGCTGAAGTTTCTTTTGTTTCAACTTTAAAGCGTCAACAAAGGGGAACAAAAGTTTCCCACGTTGGATTGCAGGATTTTTTCCGCGGACATTCCGCGGGGTCATCCTGGCTGGCTTCATCGTGGTTGATTTATACGTGTTTTCTATATAGCAATGTCTCGAAAATCCCGTCCCACCTCCGCTTTTTCTATGTTCTTTCGACTCGCAGCAATAGGCCCACCATGCACTGATATTTCACTGCGGGGAACTCAGTCCGCGAAGTGAGTTTTGCGAAACCTGTTCTAATTTTACGAGCTCGTTGCGGCACGTTCTTATCTGTGTTTCTCCGCTGAATCGGTGTTTTAATATCGGCGACGATAATTAGCAATGGCAATGCGAAAGGTAACAAATTTAGCAACAAAAGAGCTGACCATTAAAATTTTTATGCGTTATAAATGAGGCAGGTGCGTCCTTAAGCATTGGCCCACCACGCGCAAAACCAGTCAACCGGGACTTTTTATGTCACTTCAGCGGAACATTTATGTGTTTGTTCTCATTTTTTTTTGCGGAATGATGTCCCGCAATAAATACATCAATTGTCATTATCATCTAGTTTAATCGCGCTCTTTACGTTTGAGACAATGAGTAATGGTTAACCTTTTTCATCAGGTTTTTATATCTTTCGGACATAAAAAGGTGACAATTAATTGTCTAACAACCATCGACGTGTGAGGTAGAAATTCCTATTTCAAAAAAAAATCCTGGGACTGAACGCACGCTGGTCATTCAATTTAACACTGCGTGCATCTAAGCGTGTCGCAAGGTGCAAAATTGTCCGTTGTGGCCTATTCACATTGACCAAATCCGTACCGTAACGTAAATACGGCGTTACGAAACTTTATAGCGTAAAGTACGCACGTAAAAATACGCGTGCCGGTTCGCGTTTAACGTTTTTTTTTTATTTACTTCCCCCAAAATAACGATTAAAACTGATCAGACGTGAAAAGTTGGATCAACTTCAACTGGTACCGTGGTACGGATGCGGTTGCAAATGTCGTATAGACGTCACTTAGCCCCGCCTTTCTGTCATGTGCGCATGCGCGTTACGTAATCACGGTACGAAATTGGTCGAAGTGAATTAATAGGGCGTTAGCAGTGACCAGATCATCAAATAAAAATCGAATTCAATCAGAGGATTGACGGATTGTCCTCTGATGTATCATTTTAAATTAGGCCGCCAAATAGTTTGCTAGAATAACGGGTTAAACAGGACTAATCACTCATCGCCACCCATGGTTAACGTATTGCCAGAGACTGCTTTGACTCCCACGTCCAGAATGTTTGACCGGCAATCGGTAGATTTTCGCGTATGAAATCGTTGTCGTCGTGAGTTTGTTGACTCGCATTTTAGCAAACTTTTCAATAAGAATTTCTCTCGTCAACTGTCTGCATGCAATACGAGTGATATCGTTCGACGTAATTGTCAGGACTGAACGTGCATGTTCAATTTGATCAGCGATATGTCTTTGGCCGCACAAAGCAGCACGGATGAATGAAATCTGCATAGGGGTGCTTGGTGAACTTCCATTTTTGTAAACTGACGTATTCTTTGTCTATTCCAGATGCATGCGGTTTGTCGGACGTGACCCACATCGACAGTCTCCAGGAGAAGTCGCAGTGCGCGCTGGAAGAGTACTGCCGCAGCCAATATCCGAACCAACCGACCCGCTTCGGGAAACTCCTCCTGAGGTTGCCATCGCTGAGGACGGTGAGCTCGCAAGTTATCGAACAATTATTCTTTGTGCGGCTCGTGGGTAAGACCCCCATCGAAACGCTCATACGAGACATGCTCCTTAGTGGCAGCTCCTTCAATTGGCCGTATATGTCGACCATGTGACTAGCGCGGTGGCCGGCCGGATGACTGACCGGAAGTCACACGGTTGTTGCATGAGGCGATCTGTGTGCCCGCCCCATCACCCTCACCACTGTGCACCACACACCCAAGCACCACCATCTCCTCTCACCATTTGCACCTAAAGCGAGCACGTGTTCCTCGAATGCCACCGCGGGCGGGCGTCTCTCCGGACAGCGGCCAGCCACCCTTAATACCGTTTCCACTCCCTCGCACGATTTATCTGGGGTTTTTTTTGTTGCGTATACTGCTGGCGCCACCACGTGGCTCGCGGTTCTAGAACACTTCTTCCGCTATAGCTCTACCCACCTTCACCACACCGCAACACCACTTCTTCTTTGCTTCGCAGTGCACTTTTCTCGCCATCAAGTTGCTCCTTTGTTTTCCTCATCTCGTGGACAGGAAGTAGTAGCCTGCATGCTACTTCGGCGTTTATCCAGGAAGATTCCTCACGCGACATTGGCTACCTCTCGCTGTAGCGGACGAGGGGTGGCGTTCCTTTCGCTTTTTATAATCTCGAGTCGTGACACGAACTGCACTTTTCAGTACCGGAGCGCTTCTCACCAGGCGGCGCACCGATCGAGGGCCGGAAGGGGCGCTCGCGCTCTCCAGTTCCTCGCCTCTCGCGCCGTGTCCATCTTTCTGCTCTTTCTGTGGCATGGCGATTCTCTGGAGGATGACGCTGGCGAAATAATTAAGGATAATGAGAGCCCACCCCCATTCAAAGACAGTAAAATACGGATACTCGAATCACTGCGACAAAAAACAAACAAAACAAAAAAATAAATAAATAAAAGAAACCGCGAAGTCCCGCATGTACATTGTACAGCGCCGCTCTATTAACGTGTATAATTCGTTTTCTCGATCCTTACAATGTACATGTACATATAAATACATATAAATATTATATTATATATAAAATTGTAATCAAAAAGTTCCAAGATTGTTGATTTTCTAAACTTGTAATCCCCATCGTCATTCATTACGTTTTTAATTATTGTTTGAAATCGCTCATTTGGCAGATTTATTTCCGGTAGGCACATCATCACGTACCTCTCTATCCGACACAAAACTATAAAGACGCCAAAAATGTATTCCTCGTATATTAGAAGCTTTCCCACTCCCTACAGCTCCAGCTATAACGTTCAGATTTTTTTTAAAGTTTTTGAAAACAATTCTTATGGCGGACTTCAGAATGTAATGAATTAACTAGTATCTTAACATTCTCACACTTTGCTCGCCGAAATAGGATCCTCCGTGATAAAGTATGCAGTCTTTACCCATATTAATTTAAACGAGTTCTTCCATGGGGCATTAATTAATTACAGGAGTTTATGCAGTTAGCTGTTAATAACACTTACCGTATAAAACCTAAGGGTTTGAAGATCGTTGGTTACACGGTTCTATAGTTGATTTTCGAATTATTAAAGCACGATTCTTTCTAAATGCAGAAACAAACATTAAAGCTTATTTTTAACACAGATAGCTAAGGTGACGTCGTAGAATGTAATGACATTTGAAGATTTTGCATTACTTCAAATTCTAGTACAAAATGAACAAAATTGAACAAATTTAACACACAATCTGTTTCTCTAAGTTCTTGTAAATGGTAGCAGATTGCATAACACATTGTCGCACAAGTCTGTCTTCCTACTTAATTACTACATTTAATGACAAGTTCGAATATAATATCTTTTTACTCTTAATAACGATATTTTTTTCCATTATAATTGGGGTTCAAAAATGCAACAATTATTTCGTAAAAATGTGGAAATACAATGAGAAAAGTTCCGACGAACGAATCTTTTTAAAAGTATTTCATGCCATGCCATTTGCAACAACTCGCAGACTTTATCAGTTAATTCATTGTCCATCCCCATGCATACGATTTTATACTATTGAATCCTTAGATTTTTTTATTGGTTGTACTCAATTTTATTGGAGATTCTCGGTAGCTTCGTTCTATTTTTGTAGCATGTTGTCAACTTATTTTTCATTCACTTAGTTTTTTTAGTAAGTTCTGTATACAATTTTCTCATCTCTTTGCATTTAGAAAAAGATGATTTCGCGCAGCACATTATAGTATTCTCGCCTAAAAATCAGCACGTTTTTTCATTTCTATTTTGGATCACGAAGTAATTAAATTCGAGAGCCTGGTTCCGAGTCCGTTGTTAGCGTGTTGCAGTATAAAACAGAGGTCGTCATATTCCCTAAAGCGTTAGTTTAGATGGCCACCTATTTTAACCTTAGCGTGTATTGTGCAGAGAACCTTTAGTTTATGAGTATATTCTATATTTTTATCATTTAATCAGATTTCTGTAAATAGTTTTATTTCGAAAGTCACGATTGCATAGTGTAACGTTATACCTGCAAACTCTGTTTCTTCTTCACTTCTGCTTCAAATCTTTTTTCCCCCCTCAAAGTCACCCGTTGCATGTGTCTGAATAGTTTGGTCCAACCGCCACCAGAGTTCTGCTGGGCGCCACCAAAATGTCCTCAATATTTTTCATTAAAATTCAAGAGCGTGCGATGTTTGTGAAACTTGTCGCCCTTGATGAAGCGTTGGAAGAACGGTCTATGGAAGCTCGCGCGGGGATGTTGCCTGTTATCAAGCATGATTAGACATTATAATTTATATTCAAAAGCGTTCCTTGGCGGATATTCCATAGACCTTCTCGCAATGGCGTCATTACTGGCGCCATATTTTACAGTGTCTAATGATCGTAATTTATCTTAAGCAAAAGTGGAGAAGAAACTGTCAGATACATTGCCGGATGGGCCAGGAGAAGCCATTGTCGTGCCTGGTAATAGGTGTCATTATTTTATTAATGGTGGGTTGCACCATCCTCCGAATAGTGTAATTGCCAAATAAAACTAGCTTTCAATATCTCATAACGAGCTTTTTGCATTTCCGCTGGCAGTAATCGGAAGATGGTCCAATCCGTCCTAATCTTGTTACTTTATGATTGTAACGTTTTTCAATTAAGGATAGCTTGTAATATCTGGAGATTTAGGTTTAGAATTAAGGTAGTGCTAATATTCAACTGGTGCCACTACTCGTACTGCATGCCATGCAAGTATCTGAAGTTATTTTTAATCTGCTGAATTTTATAGGTTAATTTCTTTTTGATTCGGTTTTGTTGTAAAATTAAATTTGGGGAAATTGCACCAAAGCTGGGGTTTTTCTGCTTTGAGATTGTTCGTTTCTTCAAGATATTTACAGGGATTTCGAAACATTTAGGTCAACTTTTATTTGTACATAGTGTACTTTTTAAGCGAATTTATCAGATTTTCCTAGCGAAGTTAGGTTTTTATGGGTTTTATAAAATTAGCATTAAAGTCCTCGACTTCCGTCTAAATTATATGAACTTCCCGTCTAAATGTCTGGTAAATAAGGATACTTATAATATACATATTATCGTGTAAATAGCAAATTCACTTATTATTTGAAGTTAGATTCTAGATTATATTTTATTTAAATTGCTATTATGGCACGAAAGCTAAAAAGTGATTCATATTGAAATGACGACCAATGATCTCCAATACCAATATCGGCTCGGAACAGGTTCAAGCACGTTACCATTGATTTTGGTCTCAAGGAAGACAAAAAATAACGATGTTATTTTTAAATGTATACCATTCACAAAATGTGACTGCATAGAAGGTGCCACAATTATGTGGCCATCAATTATTTGTCATCTAGCTGTTATCAACGTTGGAAAGTAGGTTGAAGTCGTGTTCCTATGTTTGGTTTTCACCTCCATCGTTAAATTAAATCGAAGATCGAATCATGTTGTAACCGTCATTAAAATCAGTTTTAATTTCCGAATAATTTTAATCGCGTTTAATATAATCGAGGAATCCTTGTCGCAAAATAACGACCAAACAAAAACAGCGTCATTATTACTAGAACAGCAAGAGAATGACTATTCCACTGTCCCCATGAATCTGCATTGAAATTTCGTTCGTTGTCCCTTACGTTTCAATCGTATACTTAACATTTTCGTTCAAGTGATAGACCAATGCCATCTGAACCCACTTTTTTGTTTCTATATGTATAGCTTCTAGCTTGTAAATGGTACTTGTGCCATTGAGGACCGAGCTTTAAATCTCCATGTTAATTGAGAAATAATTGAATGAAACGTACAAAAAATTTCTCTATATCTTTCTCTCTCTCTCTAAACGATAATGCCATTACTGTTTACCTGTGCTGCCATCGATAACAAACATTTTAAAATGTATGTTCCGTGTCTTTTTGTTGCAGTTTTTCGCAGCACTGTTTTAAGATACCCGCTATCTGGTGTCTATAGTTTTGAAACGATCTTACATGTTTATAAATTGGTGTGATTCATAGCTCTAGAGTTTTGTGTTGTAAGTAGGCTTATGCCTATCAGTTGTTTGTTAATAAAAACTTTCCTGAATCTATAGTGTCTAGAAATGTTGGCTTCATTTTGGGTCGCCCGTATAGAAGTGCATTTGATGCTGAAGCTGACAGGCGTTGGGTTTTACAATACTGTACATGTATAAGGGCCACTAGTTAATACTTGTATTGACTGTCGCAATGTTGCCAGATGATTCCTATTCTGTAACAGGAAAGCATACGCAACTCCAGGCCAGCAAATTGCAATTCTCTTCATGTATTGGAGAATGAAAAAAATGTATTCATGTACGTGTATTTTAGAGATGTTCGATTATTGAAGATTAGATTATTTATTCGCCGAATAAAAAAGCTTTAAATTTAATTGTTGCTGAAATACTCGCAACATTGAAGATATATGACAGGTTTTTGTATTTTTCAAATATTTTGGGTAAGTATGTATCCGTTGTAAAGTGTTGTTTGTAAAATTGGAGTTCGAAAAGATACAGTATAGCCGGAGAGTGCAGATTGAGGAACAGTGTTGAACATTAATGGCTATAAAATAAATTTAAAAAGTACATGCAGTTCATAACGTACGCTGTACATGTATACTGGTTGTAATGATGTAGCCTATTTTTAAATTTATAACAAACATGGTTTGTGGATCAAGAGCCAACAAAAGACTGTCAGAAATTCCGTTTTTACGATGCATTCTATAAAAAAACCACAATAGATATTTGCTCTCCTTCGTCATCATCACCACAACATTTGGAAGTTCCTACACAATTTTATAAGACGCCTAATATGGAAAATGGTAAAAATCATTTGTCATTGGTTTTAATATGTTTTTAAATTAAATCCAATTTTGGTATCACTTCGTATTTCAACAATTGTTGCAACTAAAAATCCATTCGTATATATAGGATGAAATTATGTTGATACAGTTGGCATTCGACAGAAATAAAATATGGTTTTAATGATGAATTTTATAATTAATGAATGAGAATGATGTTAACAGAGTTAATAAAATTAACTATAGGCGACTTTAAGATTAATATAATCCGTAGTTTTTTAATGTTAAATTTTGCTATATTGTTTTTTGACAAAATAGGTCAAAATGAGTACACATTAATAACATATTATAATAATTAGTTTGAAAATATAAATAACTGCAAATAACACCAATTTTAGTTTCCATATGCATTTGTATTTCCAATTTGACAGAATTACAGTTCTACAAACGTTAACCCATCGGTCTCTGCTTTGCATGGCTAATAAGCCAAAAATCAATGAAAGCCAATGAAGATATGTAGGAAGAAATACTTTTTAGGCGCCTTTAGAGCAATAATGAAGTTTTCAAAGTCATACGAAAATGTTATATTCAATACATTTTATTGTGAAATACTATTGTGTGCGTGCATATTCCAAATTAAGCATGGCATTGGTCTATCAGTTGTGTTGATTGGTCGTGGGAATGCGAGCGAATGATTTGTCATTTTTATTTCCATCAGTCAGTTGTATTAAGTTTTATGTTATTATAAAGTTATTGTGTCTCGTGTAGATAATTTAAAGCACAATATGGCATTTGTCTGGAATTCAGAAGAAAAAATATTTACAATACCGCTATGTCAAGTTGTCTTTAGAAAAGAATACTGGCTAGTAGTTAGAATATATTATTTTGTAATATGGCTAATTATGTTTATTTACTAAGCTCAATTAAATAGCTTATATTGCATGTTTCCATAGCTTCTTTTAGCTATATATGTTTTTTGATCATCCTTTTTCACTGTTGAAATGTTGATTGCTCAATAGCCGTACTGCGTTGTGTGAAAAAATATTCTGCTGAAGGTATAGATATTCGTCAAAATAGTTCCCAGGTTCTCTCCTATTAAGTAACCACCAGAACAAAAGTGTTGCAAATTTCGAAGAGAATGTATAATGACGTCATTTTAAATGTTATTACCATTTTTTTTGTTTTTTTTGCAACCAGAGAGCCAAAGAAACTGACCAGTTATTTTGCATCTCATTACGCCGTAAATTTTAGCATGAAAGTGCACTGTTATAGTTGAACATGCAGATTTCGAATCCTTACTTTTGTTTGCCTGCATATTCCATGCATGTTAGCAGAACGAGATAACTTTATCCTTTTGACATTTCAGGTACGTGTCTGTCATCCACTTGTTTTTGAATAAGTTGATCATAAAATTTGGGTCATAATAATTTTGAAAAGGCTTTGATTCTAATTCATTACAGAGTTTCATTTCCAAGTAATTAGCATTACCACTTTGAACACCCTTTCATATATTTTTCCTTTCCTTTATTATGTTTATCAAGATGTGCCAAAATATAAGCGTGACGACTACATGAAGTAATATAGATGGCATTGCTTATATGAATTTATTTGTTCCTTAACTTTCCATCCACCGTCTTCGTACATGTTAATCCAATTTATGATTTACTTGACGGATACTAGTTATATTTAGTTATTGGAAAAAACTGTGGTTGCACCAGTTAGTTGGTACTGTAACATTTCTCATATCATCAGTTTTTTCATACTACCATGCGCGCAGAAATTGTATATCATTTTAATTCATATTTCCATTGTTTGGTCGGCTATAGACGTAAGTATATCTGCCGAATGTTATATTAATAACTGTACAGGTATTTTTTTCAGCACTTAACAGTACTTAACAAAGTACTATTTTTTGTTATGTTTTGCATGTCTGATAATAAATCATATATGTAAATATATTAAGAATTTATATTCAATTTAGTTTGCATCATTGGAAATAAGTTGTTGATGAAATTTTGTGAAACTTCAGTTTTTTTGCACTGCATATTACATGTACAATTATATCATTTGTGAGTGAAAAGGATTCGTGCACGTGCTTTCTTGTTATGTATCACTTCTTGCACGGAACTTCAGATAGTAATCGGTTTGTCAGATATTTTCTTGAACTTTCATTTCTCGGTCTACAACATCATCTGTAGTTCTTCAAATGTTCAAGTGCGATATGTCATTATTTGAAAATAACTATCATGCAAATGATGGAAAGCATTTGTCGGAAGTTCAAATCGTAAGATTTGCGTTTATCAAAGTCACCATTTTAAGTGATTGAAATACTACTTTTAAGTGTCAGACACGCCGCTTTGTTTGATTAAATTGATCTCAAAAATTGTTTGTTTGTTATTATTCCTTTAATGTATAGATACTGTACATACTGTATACTATAACACTTTGGTGAAGTTACCTAAATGCCTTCATTTAAATATGGATCTTGCGTAGGCTAATCGACGAATTTATATTTAAATTATTAAATTGATTTACTAATTTTCTAATTGAACTAAAACATTAAGGGCCGGTTGCACCAACAGAGGTTACCCTTACCCAGGGGTTAACCCGCCATTTAACCCTTGGTTAACC
>JAQGBX010004721.1:0-14825 GCA_034698745.1 Megaphyllum sjaelandicum | reverse complement strand
GTAGAGGTATTGATCTTTCGGGATGTTGAGTTTTGTATGTCCAGTTTGAATTTGTTGGTTGTTAGAATGAGACATTTATCAATTAGATCTGGGGTGTATTCGGATAGCGTTGGGAGTCCGTGGGGGTCCGATGTTAAAAGTAACGTTTTCAGTGCCTTTTTTTCGGACAATTCACTTAATTTAAAATTTAATAAATAATTGGTTTTATTTTTAAAATTTTCAACTTCAGCTAATTTATCAATGTTTTTATAGTCATAGATTACTTGCCATCTGTAAATATCTGATAGTATGTGGGGGGCAGCAATTCCAACGAATTTTTCAAGTGGGAAAAACAAAGTCATTATTAATTTCTTATAATTTATATCATTTTAAATATATAAATATATAACGAAATGTTATTTTGTGCCCGTTGTATCCACTCCTTGCAAAACAAATATATTGTTTGTAGCCTATCAGTTGATATTGAGGAAGTTTAAAAATTATAAAAAAATTTCTGTAGTGTCTTTGAAATTTTGTCGACGTTTCCTATAATTTTTTATCCAGATGCATGATAAATTTAAATATTTCTCATAATTTACGGTTCGTTTACCAAATATCTCTTAACTATTGCTGAACTGCGATGATATATCCCCATATTTCCCATATTGTTATTACATTCGGTGTATTATATGAACAAAACCCCTTTTAGGTTGTCAATTTATAAATAGTGACACTGATCGAGTTGCATTCATTCCACTGTGTATTAATCTAGTTTTCAAAATATTATGAAAAATCCTCCATATTTCGTATAAGAAGAGTTTTATAGTTTTAGCTTATGGATTTTATCTTTTTTCTTATAATACATTGCATAAATAAATAGCGTCCTGCGGTGATAATGAAGATAAATTGTTTCTCATGAAAAAGCTCAGTTTCGTGCAATATTTCATCCTCAGCATTAGGCTAACATATTAAGCAATGTTTTCTTTGTTTTGCAGAATGAAATTTTTCCTGAACTCAGGGAGATCTTTCAAAAACGGGAATGCTCCAAGTTTATTCCAAAGTCACCAAGGGGACAAAGGTAAGAAATTCACTCGTATACTAATGTATTACTTTATCGTGTATTTTTCATGTGAAAAGAATATAAATGCATAGTTCTCGCATTGTTTATCTGATGATTAGATAAGTTTAGTGATCATTGTTCTTGTAATGTATGTAAGGCGTGATTATGATGAAGATTAATATTTTATTGTTCTCCACAAATCAAGGTAACAATATCTGATATGGTTAGCCGACAAGTTCTAAAAATCCATATGCTTCTCATTCATGAACACTGTATATCAATTTAAAACTACTTCTACAATGGAGGAAACATAGAGGAAATTTCTGTTTCTGTTGCTGGTTCCTTCAACTTTTTCCTATGTGTTCCTAAGTAATGCTGCATGGCCCTTATTGTTTACCTACTGGAAAACCCGGCTTTTCCCGGGCTGTAATTAAAAAACTCCCCTATTAAGACGCACGCGTGCATGTGAAACCATTTCCTTCCAATAGTTTTTCAAAATGGCATGGTTTAATCCCCAGAAGACGAAACGGCCGGCTGACTGGCGTAGTTTCAATACGACTTGCTGAAGCGGCCATATTGGAATTTTGGAACATGACCGCCGCAGAGCCTCCATAGTCCATACCCCTTTTGGAATTTGTCGTAAAGACGCTCCATGGAAAAACATAATAAATAAATACATACATACATCTCTTCTTTATACACTGTATACATGTATAGATAACAACAGAAATAAGTTTCCTGTTTCCATAGAATAGCTGCAAATCAAAGGAAATTTAGAAAATGAGTTTGAGGGTGTGGACAATAACTGAGATTGTTGTCGTATGTTTATTTTTCCAGAAACAACTGGTAACATTTAGCAACAATAAGTTAACTTTATGTTTCCTCCAGTGTGGACGTAGCTTATCGATCCAATTTTGTGTCGCGAGCTATTAGGCAGTTTAATTCAATATTCTGTTTTTAAATTAAAATGTTGCTGAAGTTAACAGTTCATCGATTTTCATATAATCAATGTGAAATCACGACATGCAATTATGTGAAAAAGTAACTTCTATATGCATTGATTTATGCACGCAATTTGTAAAGTTCAAATAATTATCACCTTACTGTTACTATCCATTATTGGTTTGAATTTTAAAATAAAATGTATACTAATCCTTGTTTTTAAAATAAGTTCAGATTGTTCCATCAAATAATAACTGCCCTATGATAGTCTTATGTTATGCAATATCTCTAAAGTAGGTCTACATGTATAACCTTAAAACAAAACTCAGCAGTCACATGCTTGAAAATGCCCTCTGGTCATCTGTTATCGTCATTCCGAAAAAGTGTAACGATCAATATATAGCACCCTGACCGACTTATCTTTATTACAGTTTAGGTTTTATGCTCGTTCAACCTTAGCTAATTGTGATTGTCCTTTTTTTTTATCACGTTGATAACGTGATATGAACAAACTTTGGTACGGATGTTTCTAGAATTATTTTGCCGATAACCATAACGAAACTTTGTAGAAATCAACCAAATACAGTAGTAATAGGGCATTGAAATGACGTCTATTTATAGACGTATTTGTAAAATCACGTCAATTACTGACATGTGTCAAATTGCTTTGTGATGGCTATGTCAAACACTAACATGTTAAATTTAATAGTAAACAGATTTTAACTTGTAAAGAACAATAATGTTCCTTCGGAATAAATTTCTTTATTGATTGCATTTGGGATGAATGTGATTTCCATATTCTAACAACAATTTAGCTCAAAGCTCAAATTTAAATTGACCTAAATTACGTTAATACGTTGGTTGCCATAAAATCATGTACAATTCGATATTTTTTATTATACCAATTATATACTCGTATTTTTGCATTTCTTAACGAATTTTTTTTCAGCTTTTACATATACAGGCTGTTTCAAAAGTAATGGTCAATAAGTTTAGGGGTTGTAGAGGGTACTAAACTGAGCATGTTTAGTGTAGGAACCTTGGGGTGCCGACGTTATTTAAAAATGTGATGTTTAAATTTTGGAAATTTTTAACATGGGAGTAAACGAAGGTGCCCCTTTGCGCATAGCTTTCCTTGCAAACGTTGGTGATATGCGCAAGGGGCACCTCCGTTTACTCCCATGTTAAAACTTTACAAAATTAAAAAGTACATAACTTTTTTAAATGACGTCGGCACCCCTAGGTTCCTTTACTAAACATGTTAAGTTTAGTACCCAATACAACCCCTAAAATTATTGATGATTACTTTTGAAACACTCTGTATGTGTACATGTATATTCTTCTGCAGAAGAAAAACAAGACAAATTGTTAAATGATTATAACAATAGCATATTCTTTTTTATACGCATCTTATGGTTAATGACAGGTTAAATGGTTGTGTAATTGTTTTAATTGAAGGTATGATGTAATACAGATGTAGTGCAATGGCTGAATTACTTAGCAGAAAATCTTTCCTTATTTCCTCGAGAAATTCCAGTGCAATAAACCTAGCTGTCTCCCGAGTTAATAAAGAAATGATCCCATAGTGCTTATAATATTTAATGTTATCCTCCTTAATAAATAAAATAAAGAGTAATAAATAATAAGGTCATTGCGAAATAATTAGCATGCAATCAGTTAACTAAAATAGTATTATTTTATTTAAATGAAAAAGGTGGCTTATTTAAATGATAAGGTGGCTTTGCCCAGGCTGTTCATCATTTCTGTGCTAGACATACAAGGCGAATCTGAAAGATTGTATAACATTGATAAAAAACTAAGCATGTTAATTTCTGTTAACATAGTCGAGGGACATTAGCAAAAGTTAGCTTTATTCGAATTTTTTATAAATTCAAATGATTTCGTAGTACAAGAGTAACAGGCTCGTCTCTCAAATAAGCCTGGTAAGTCTAGCACAGAAACGATGAACATCCTGGGCAAAGCCGGGCCATCCAGCTAGTTTCCCTACACCATGTTTCGTAACGCTGCTTCATTATTGGCAAGGGCTACTGGAAAAGTACGTTTACCTAACATGCTTTCACTCTAATATTTGATATACGCTTCCTATGCCAAGAATATTCCTCCCCGAGCATTACATAGCATTACTTTTGCTCACAATTCTACAATGCACCGTTTCCAACCTAACGATGTTTCACATGTACCGTATTTTGACGACTATAAGACGCTAGGGACTATAAGACGCACCTTAATTTTTAAGCAATTTTTTAAAAAAATACCATTGTATTAATTTCGAGTATGATATAATATTCGGCTTCAAGCCCTTGGCTTTGCCTAGTTTTGCCTATATTATTATTATTATTATAAGACGCACCTGAATTTTGGAGGCAATTTTTTGATGAAAAAAGTGCGTCTTATAGTCGTCAAAATACGGTACTCGTTCTAACGAAAATATTCTAGCAGGACCAGGAATCGATAGTTTCTTCATGTACTACAGGGTGGAACAGAATAGAGCCATTACATTTTTTTTTCTTTCTTGTTATAGTTACGTAAATTTTGTTTATGCGGTTAAATGATGTTGTTACATCTGATCTATATGGCAATTGTTTCACGGAGACGAATGCTCAAACTTTTTACCGTAACACCTAAGACAAAGTGTCAAATTGGAAAAAGGAAGAGCATGCATGGTTTGTTTGTATGTGTTCAACTGGTTTCGTCTTCATTGGCATTTATTTAAACTTGCTACAACGTTTTGAAAACTGGGACAAACACCAATTGCTAGCTGCGCTGCAGCACACTGGTGTACTGCTGTGAAGCAACCTTCATACACCAGTGTGCTGCAGCGCAGCTAGAAATTGGTATTTGCTCCTGTGCTCAAAATATTGTAGCAACTTCAAATAATTGCCAATGAAGACGAAAAGAGTTGAATACATACAAACAAATCATACTCTTCATTTTCCTAATTTCACATTTTGCTCTAGGTGTTAATGTAAAAATGTTTGAGCACACGTTTTCGTGATCAGTTGTCATAGGTCAAATGTAACAACATCTTTAGATAGAGCACACATGACTTCCTCTTTAACCGCAGAAACAGAATTTACGTAGTTATAACAGGAAAGAAAAAAAAATGGGGTGGCTCTATTCTGTCCACCCTGTATGTTGTCTACTTTACCATTACTTTTCTAAGGAATCCCATAATTATTTTTTTATTTCATAGGTTGGTAAATTAATTCAGCAGAGTGCTGGCAGAACAAATCTTAAGCGTGTTTCTCTTGAATTGGGTAAATGGTGTTATATTTATTTGAAAATAACAATATATAGATTGACCCAGTTGTGAGATTTGATTGCTGCCCCATTGGAAGCTTTCAGATTTTAATTTGTAGGGCTTATTTTTTGTTTTTGTTATATTAGGAGGAAAAAGTCCAAATATCGTATTCAAAGATGCCGATTGTAAGTATTTGGAATTTCATTTCCTTTTTTCATTGCATGTTACAATTGGAAACCTCGTTCATTCGTGCTGATTGAAAGCAAACATTTTCTCTTGTTGGAGATTTTACTGAAGCCATACTCATTCAAATAATAATTACATAGCTTAATTCTGAGATCAAAAATGTTTTGCAGTGGATCATGCAATTGAAACAAGTCACTTTGGCTTGTTTTTTAACCAAGGACAGTGTTGTTGCGCTGGATCACGCATTTTCGTGGAATCCTCTGTTTACGATGAGTTTGTTGCAAAAAGCGTTGAAAGAGCAAAGAAGCGCACTGTGGGCGATCCATTTGATGATGCTAATGAACAAGGGCCTCAGGTTAGCACACTCAAGTTTAATTAAACTTGATATTCACGGTTTAACTATTAAATTTTGTTGAATAAATTTACTAAATTACCTTGTGTAATCTTGACAAATGAGTATGACTTAGACAAATGAAAAGACAAAGTAAAGTTTATCTAATGCTTTCCAGATTGATGAAGAACAAATGAACAAGATTTTATCCTTAATTGCCAGTGGCAAAAAAGATGGTGCAAAACTGCTCACAGGAGGTAGACGGGTTGGGAATCAAGGTTATTACATAGAGCCAACAGTTTTTGCAGATGTGAAAGACAACATGAGAATTGCTGAAGAAGAAGTAAGAAACTAATATCTGCTATGAAATTTTATTTGACAATTCCTGTTGCTAAATGGAAATATTTTGTGGCATTTAGATATTTGGTCCTGTTATGCAAATTCTCAAGTTTAACTCGATGGACGAATTAATAGGTCGAGCCAATAACTCTATTTATGGGTTAGCTGCTGCAGTGTTTACAAAAGATCTTGACAAAGCCTTGTATGTGTCGCATGGATTACGTGCTGGCACAGTTTGGTGAGTAATATGTGCATTTTGCACTTATTTCCTTAATGATTCAAATTATTATTATCAAAACTGAAAGGACATTTTAATTATCAATAAGGGTCAACTGCTATGACGCCCTTATGGCACAAGCTCCATTTGGAGGATACAAAATGTCAGGCAATGGCAGAGAACTTGGAGAGTATGGCCTTCAAGCCTATTCAGAAATCAAAACTGTAAGTATTTTATGTCAATTATTATTATTTTAATGCAGATCTATATATTGCAGCTAAAAACTTACTTTTTGAACATAAAAATTAGCATGGAGTTAAACATTGAGGATGATGAATGATTGTATTTTTTTTTCATATTGAGTATTTAAGCCATGAATGTTGGATAAATCTTTCCCTTTTTATTTATTTTTGTTCTTAGGTAACCATCAAAGTTCCTCAAAAGAACAGTTAGGTTTGTGCAATTAATTCTGCAAATGTGCATTTGGCACTTTTCTGATCTTCTACTACCTTTCTCTGCGGAAGCTAAAAAACTTAAAAATTCTTAAGCATAATACAGGGATAAATGCAGGCCAAAAAGTATTGCTCTAATTTTTGAACATAGTTTGCTTCAAGCTTACGAGTGATGTGCCCAGTTAACGGTTTTTCCTTTTCAGTCAGTTGTTCATTGCAATGTTAAATTGTATTCAAAATGACAGCATTGTATTGACTATCGACAGTAATTTATTTTTTGTTCGAACCAAATTTAAGTAAATCCATTTATCTGTGATAATTGGGAAAGAATCTACTTATTGATCCTCCATTTGGAAGAGGTTAAATTAGATAAAATATAGCACATGAATAAAATTTACATTTCAACAGAAATTTTTAATTCTCACAACAAATTATTTTGCATTCCAGACCTGTTGCTTACCATATTGTTATAAACTGACTTAAACAGAATAGTACTATTGTCAATATATTTTTACATAAATGCAGTACTTAATAATAAAGTTTTAAACGCTTGATAGTGTTTCCTCAAAACAAATGTCACAATGTTATTTTGGTTTGGGATATAATTGTTACATTATTGCATACTTAAACAATTGGTGAGCTTTCTTTTTTTTTAGAATTAATGTCTATCTAATAAAAAAGCGATTAAGCGTTTTCTTGGAACATTCCACGAAATGTTACAACATTTTTATCAGTTTCATGAAGTTTCACTTCATAAAGACAGCTGGCTGGAAGTAATGCAGAAAGTTTTTCCCAGATGAAAATGGCCACGTTTTCTGTCGTGCTGGGGGAACCATTAACAGATAGTGAATAATCGATGGTGATAATTGTACCTTTCATGCGCATTATATTTCACTGATATTAATTTGAAAAAATTTCAATTCCTATTAATGTTTTTAAATGAATAAATATAAAATTTGTAAATATTGATGCAGTTATTTAGTATTAAAGTTTTACCCTTCTTTTAAAAACTGAACCAAAAAAATTAAATAAGATCTGACAATTAATGTACCGTATGTATACAAATTCATGATAATTGTATGCATTACCTCACTTTATTTTCAAAATATGGGACATCCTTATCGAGATTCTTGTGATCCAAGGTACTCATTATAGCTTTCTAAAATGTAATTTCACACAAATTAATCAGATCGAGATTTGGTAATAGCATATCAGTAATTGCAAAATAAATATGATGAACATACATCCATAAACTCCTTCAAATCTGATATATTTATGACCATTCCTGTTACTGGGTTAACCTAAAATACGAGACAAATTCTTTATTTCTTTCGTAGAATTATAAACTTTTGAATAATATCAATATTGCCCATACCTTTCCCTTCACAGTTACTTCAACTGCAAAAAAAAATAAATCAATACTTCACCGACATGCATAAATCTACTGTAGGTAACTTAAATAAGTGGGAAATTATGTTCATGATATATACATGCCTTTGTAATTATGACCATGTCCATTAGGATTATTGCATTTTCCATAAATAATTAAATTCTCATCATTGGATAGCTGGCAGCTTGGGGAAAAATCATTCACTCATTTAGTGGCCATATTATTTTCAATTCAATTTTGCCATGAAGTACCATTAAAACCAAATTATCAACTCCACACTGTATAATCAATAAAGGTTAGGGTATTTACAATATTCCCTCCACAGGTGGATAAGCTTTTTTGAACACCCTGTAAGTTTTCTTAATACATGTATATCAACAAAATGATATTTACCTATGCAATCTGTGGGAGCTACTAAATGATTCTATGCGGGTTAGATAAGCAATTGGTGTTTTGGACATCCTTGTTACGTATTTTTAACAAATAACAACTAAATGAAATTGACACCACTATGCAGATACACCGCTCGAGATACACACAGCCAACTTGCCAAGGAATCAGATCCCTCGATCAGATCACAGATGACCAATGACGCTTTAACCTTGAGCTTCGATAAACCTGTTTCAGGTGCCTTGTTCCTAGTCGACAGCCCCTGAAACAGAATTGTAGAATGTCAAAAAACTAAAGCGCCATTGTATTTGGGAAGCAGGAAATCAACGATTTTCAAAATCCCCGCCTTTATTTTCTTGACGCTAGGACAAGGTATGCAGACGATGCTTCTCACTAGAGAAAGTTGTGATGTTCAGCAGCTCATGAAATACTTTCATAGAAAATGACAACTAAAGAAATTGTAACCTTGCAAATTGGACATTATGCTAACCATGTGGGAACCCATTGGTGGAATCTTCAGGTAATTAAAAATCGTGAACAACTGACCTACAGCCGATAGAGGCAAATGGCTGTCGAACTCTGGATCGATCTTTTGCGCAGTAAATGCTTGTGTCAACTTTTCATGACAAGCTTAAGTAATCCAGCCTGTTTTTACTTTTGTAGGAAGCGTCATTCTCTTACGATCCAAATAAACCATCTGAAGCAAACCATGGTATTATGTTCAAAGAAGGACGCACTCGAATGGTACGTAGTACATGATAATCTCTATCATTCGAGTATATCAGCTTTATCCCGCAGTGCTGAAACGAGCTACTGTGTGACATTGTTTAATATTTCTTAGGGAGTGCCTACGTACCTTCCTCGGTTGGTTTGTGTTGATCTTAAAGGTAGCCTGGGGTCATTGAAGCAATGTGGAAGCTTGTATGAGCAACCAATAAACTCACCAGTTTCTCTATGGTTTGTTGATTTTTTGCAAATATACTGACATTTTTTTAAAATAAAGTGTGTAAGAGATACATAAAAATATTGTGTTCTTCATCACTAGGTCCGAGAATTTGGATATTCATAAAACTGAGCCAGATCCAAAAAATGAATACATTTTGTTTCTTGAAAAACAAGAGCAAGTATGTCGAGTCAGTTTTGTTATATTGTTTACCTCTTTGACTATAGATTATTTTGATATTTAGTTACAGAATCGTAATCCTTGTGCATTATCTGGAGATGCTGACAAAGATATTTGTCAAGGTGATTATTGAAGTAATTTTTAAAACAGTTTTGTATATTAACCTTAAAATGTGTGTAAATATTTCATATATTGTTCATGTCATCATATCATAGCATCTGGAGTAGCAGATGAGTTGAGTTCATATTCGTCTTCCAATAATGCTTTGGACTCCAGTGTAAAAGTTTGGTCAGATTATTTATGTATGCATTTGCATCCCAGAAGCATTCATCTCATTAATGAATATTCTCATAATAAGTAAGCATTTTATTTCTTGGATTGGTTTTGATTGGAAATGTTTGTTCTTTCCTATTCTGGATAGGGATATGAGCATTTATCTAACAGGGAATGATTGCTCCCATTATTCATGTCTAAATTGTTGATAATTATCAGTGAGGTGGAGCCATTTAATATATATTATTATGGCCAGCAAGTTCTATCAGATGAAAGCAATATGGTAGATATAGAGGATCAGCTGCGATATTTTGTAGAAGAATGTGACAATATTCAGGTATGTGTAAATCATAATTCATATCGTTTGAGTCATGCACTTCATTTTATAACATTATATGTAACGAAAATGATTTTGCAAAACTTATCCTTAACAGGGTTTTCATTTATTGATGGATGGGGATAGTGGGTTTACTGGTGTTGGATCAGCCATTGCAACATACTTGAACGACGAGTTTAGCAACAAGTCTATTCTAACCATTCCTTTGTTTGATGTTTATGGAAATGAAATGGTAAGTGTTACTGGAGTATAAAATACATGTACATACTCATTACGATATTATGATACTGAATTTCAATTTTCATTGCTAGCATTTGGATTTAATTGGTTTCAAAATACGAAAATGTGATTTCATATTTGCTTTGCATCCTTTTATTTTCTTTTTATTTAAGAATTATAACAGGTGTTTAAATGGTTTTCCTTCAGAATTTACGATCGAGACAGTTATCAATGCTGAATTCCTTCATATGTTTGGAGAAAATGTCTGCGTTGTCTGATCTGGTTATACCATTATCATGTTCTGCCTCACTCTCCCAGTTGTCTACTGTTGCAAGAAGTTTCCCATTGCTTGATTATAAGGTTAACCATTTTTAGTTAACGAAATCCAACACGTAATATTTTGCCTTTAATTTAGTTTTCTAATACATAAGTAATTTTAAATTAGGCTGATTTACCATATCACACCAGTGCCATCCTTGCAGCAGCTTTGGATTCTGTAACATTGTCTTATCGAGCAAAGCTAGCCAAGTCAGATTTGAGTGAAATTGCTTCCAGCGTATATGGAAGAAAGGTGATAGGATATTACACTGTACCGTTTCACAGATTTAATAGAAATTGCAATTTATATTTAGTATTCTTTATGCGCAAATACAGATTTCAGCTTTAACTTCAGTTTTTCCAATTCCACTCTATAAAGATGTCAGCTTGTTTGAAACATTTTTAAAAAAAGATTCTGCAATAACTCCACAATCACTAACACCAGGGTGCACTGTGGCTACCAACTATAGCTTACATCAATCCATGGTGATAAGAGGATTACCATTAAACATGAAAATTAAGTAAGACATTTGTTCCATTTAAAAATTGTTGACTCTTTTGAGTAGTTTTTAAATGTTGTTTTTAAAATTTTAGCATTGAAGACATTTCAAAACAAATACAAATGCCCAAGAATTTTGCTCATTTTGATGAATTATTTTTATGGTATTTGAATGAAGTTTGTCCAAATAATATGAGGTTTGTTTAATGACAATTTTTTCCAATTCTTTTGAATGAGTTCTCAATTTGTTACCAATTTAGTGAATGAAAACATTTTATTTGCATTTGTATTTATATCTGGTTTCTTATTTGCAGTTTTCTGCAAAAATTTGCAGATCCATGTCAAACGACTGATCCTTTTCCTCATATATTTCATCCAAATCTTTCCGATAAAGGACTAATATATTCGGATAACAGGCCGGTTAAGAAAAGTAAGATGAGGATATTTATACCATACGTTGATTGTGTTAAATCCAATGCAGTGGTAATGCTATTAATTATAAAGTACCCTAGCTGTTAGAAAATATTCCTTACTTCTGGATTAGCCTAACATAGAGATGTCTAATAAAATAAAATTTGTGTATAATTGAACAATTTTATTTTTTTGTTACTAGGTGTTGAATCGGTTTCTGTGATAACTGGAATTCACAGCAGTGACAACATTAAGGACATGATGATGGATTTACACAAGGAAATTAATAAAATAAAGATAAAGAAATTTGATTCCCTTGTTGATGCTGGTTTGGATTCCGATGAATTTGCACAAATTGGTGAAAATGTAATTGAGCTTGCAAATTGCTACAATAAATAAAAGGATAATTTTTTTAAGTATTAATTAGTTATACACGTACAAGAAAAAAACCGCAACATCATACTTTGAATTGTTCTGTTTGAAAAAATCAATCGTACGGAACTACGGATTGTTTTCATGGTTTCAAAAATTCCCGCGATATTTTGCCATCACGAATGCCGCTTGGCGGCGCTGTGCGGTTTGTCTCGTTTGGTACGTGAAGAAGCGTGAGTTTGTCATCAGTGGTCTTTCTTTCTACTAATCAGAAATGGCGGAGGTGAGTTCGTGTCTTTATTTTGTATTTTAACCTGTTTTAATCTTTATAATCGTTAGTAGAATTATTATGAATAACTTATGAGTCAAATTAATTACCTGTATAAGTTGTTGCTGAATATATATTTTCTCGCTTGATGTTGTAAAATCCAATTTAGCGAGGTTTCTTTTGCCGGCCATACTGTATATCACTCGTTGAAATGAGCATGCGGCATTTCATTAAAATAAAGTATAGGCCTATTGTTGCTTACGATTTCTTAATTTCTATTATAATGAATGTTCATTACTTGCGTGGCTAGCAGCACTCTGTGCCGGTAGAATTTCTCTGAAATTCCGTGACCTGGTCCTATTTTTACTATTCGCCAAAGTAAGCGTCAGTTTAGCCTTTTGGATCCTCCATTTCTTATGTGGAAGGTTTCTCATTAAAACTGAAACAATGAATTTTGGTAAGTAAAATGTAATGGTTCACGTTATAAAAATAAGTTGCCGGACTTGAGTGGACCGTTTTATATTGTTATTTGAATTAAACCTTTTGTTTTACGACGTTGCTTAGCTACGACTTGTTAGCTAGGCCTATGTCATACAGTTTAAACAAGTTCTCCTTGCTTTTATAGTTCCAACATCTAACCTTCTCATTGATTTCTATTCTTATAGTCAGAAGAAGTTGCGAAGAAGAAGCGCACATTCAGGAAGTACACCTATAGAGGTGTGGATCTTGACCAGCTGTTGGACATGTCGAGGTACGTTTAAATTTAATGGCCAGAATGCTGATCCATGAAATATTTTCCAAACGACAATATCCAATATCAAGTCTGATGATTCTTCTAATGATTATGGGCGTATTCTTTTTATTTGAACGAAATTTTACCAGTGTTTGTTAATTTTTTTGAATTTTGCTTGTCTGTAGTGAACAACTAACTGAACTGATGCACTGTCGGGCAAGAAGAAGGTTTAGTCGTGGGTTGAAAAGAAAACCAATGGCATTGACGAAAAAACTTCGCAAAGCCAAGAAAGAGGCGCCTCCGTTGGAGAAACCCGAAGTAGTAAAAACCCATTTGCGAGACATGATCATTGTCCCAGAGATGGTTGGTAGCATTGTCGGTGTTTACAATGGAAAAACGTTCAATCAAGTGGAAATCAAGGTAGCTTTAAATATGTTTTCTTTTCCAGTTTGAATTTTCTGTGGCTTGTTTAGTTATTGTCATTTTTATTTTTTTAGCCTGAGATGATTGGTCATTACCTTGGGGAATTTAGCATTACCTACAAACCAGTCAAGCATGGAAGGCCTGGTATTGGTGCCACCCACAGTTCAAGGTTTATTCCATTGAAGTAAATGATAAAATCTCTTGTATCATCAAATTGAAATAAAATTATTTCCACTTGACCGTGAGGTTTCTGTCAAGATTTTCATCCAAGCATGTTTTGAACGTAAGATAATAGAATCGTTGAACCTTTCTTGTTTATTATTTAAGAGTGCCAGCCTGCTGAAAGTCTCAGTAGTAATGTCGCCCAATTCAAAGTGCAATTGCTGTGGTCTTGTATTTTTCCTTTAGTTAAGTGCAGTGCAAGGTGGCATTGATTGTTTATTAACTTAAGCGGGCCCAGTTATGCACTGACAAAAGTTTCAATATTGCTGTTTGAAAAGGTACTTTTATTGCAGCATATGCCTTTAACTAGTTGGCAGCAAATCAAATATGAATGAGCTTGACCTGTACACAGTATTGACAAGTATTTTCCTTTGCATTAATCTGCATTTTTCATTCTTGCTTTAAACTTGTCTATGGACGTGTTACTAGGTTATTGTATCTTTATGGTATGGTATGTGTCCTAAAAAGGCTCAACCTATAATTGGTAAATTCACCTTCTTTAGGGGCTTTTGGAATCTTAAAATGTGAGTATATATGTTTTCTGCAATTTTTTATAATCATTCTGTGTTTTCATATGCTGTTGGTCATGTTAGTCTGGCCACTAGTATCAGTATCGTTTTTGGAAGTTATGTACTTCAATTGAACTGATCGTCCTCCAATGTTACTAACAAAATAACTTTACAAGGGGAAACCTGTAGGACTGTGCTGATTCTCCATGTGTGCATTTAATAATTTGATAACGATTTATCATTTTTGGTTTGGTGGTTTTGTCTGCTTTTCTAGTGGTGGACTGAGCTGAAATGTAACACAATGCACTTTTTTTTGTGTGGAAAAATTACAGCTACATGTACGTGTGTTACAGTGTAGTGAAATGAAATAAAAGCAAGCTTTATAGACGTTTCTTGATATACCTACAAGTATTCTTCGTTTGAAGAAAACATTGGGAAGGGGCCATTCAAAAAGGACGTCCGCATGTAGGGGGTAGGGGGGGTATGTGGAGTCGTGGACAGGGGGAGGGTGGGGGTGAGGACCAATGCGGACGTCCGCATCTGGTTTCAGTCAGTTCATGTACGGCAATA
>JAQGBX010004720.1:0-14826 GCA_034698745.1 Megaphyllum sjaelandicum | reverse complement strand
AATCAAAGTTTCAAAATTTCGCCCATAGGATTTCATAGGCTCCGCCCACAAAAATCGGTGAATAGACCCCCTTAACACTTTCCAAGTCTTTGCAATACAAATTTGGAACATTTTCCAACTCTCACTAATATAAATTTGCAGGATTTTCAACCTTTTCCAAGCAGAAATTTCCAAAATTTTAAACTATTTTCGAGGATTGGTTTGCATAATTAATTTCCAATCTTTTCTCAGGTCATATTTTCAAAACTTTCAACATTTTACGATGACAAATTTAAAAAATTGTCTCATGCTAATTTGGTAAAATTGTTCCAAATTATCATTACTGAATGTGGCAATTTTGAACATTTTCCCCACACTTGATTTTACAAAATGGTGGATAACATTATGGTGGTGACATTATCTCGATCAGGGAAATTTCTTTAAAAACCTGGAGAAGTCAGGAAAGTTTAATCTAGACGACCGTGTCTCCATTCGACCATATTGCCTAGCGACCTTCTTGTTGTGCGACCTTATGTCCGCCTACCAATTGACCGGCAGTCTTTCGCCGGCGACTATTTGTCCGCACCCCCATTTTAACACTGTGCTTGAGATCGTACAATTTTATAAATGATATCATTGGCCTAGCGGACGAATATTTTAGTTTAATTCAACTGGACCATTACCATCTACTGTATATTTATACAACAGCCATTAGTATGAAATGCAGCAGATCTTGAAAACATTAAAGTTTCTGATAACATAACCATTTACAGTATCATTTAAGGAATCGACGTTGTTGCCATCAAATGTACACGCATAACCGACCTCAGTAGGAATGACACGAGTATTTTCAGATTCACGAAACATCCTGTCGAAAGCGTTGCGCAACAGGCAAGTTTTTCTTTCAAAAGCAAACATCTTTTTAAACTCTTAGTCTTGATTTATGCCAATCACAGCAGGTTCTCCGTTATTATCTGCCCATAATAAGCTGCTCCACTTCAGTTCTAGCTGCATGCAGAACTTTTAAAGGACACGCATTTCCATATTTTAAATAAAAACGTTCCAGATCAGATCCATTTCCCCATGGCTTCAGGCATTGCTCTTTCAATATGATTATATGCTCGAGAGGTGCGTGATGCTCGCCACGTACGCTCTTAACCGACAGAACTGCCGTAAACAATTTCCATATCATTTGCATGATGAGCGTTAAGAAAAGAGCTGCTAGAGAGCGCAGCAAATGTTAACTTATGTCAAAGTTTCGCTTAAATCGTCTTGTAGCGGAGCATTTATGATCGCGTTACCGACAACCTGGAGAAAGCGGCACGCTTTTGATTTCCACCAGGAATACTCTGATGTGTGTACTGATTCATACCAGAGCGTCTGCCAAGGTTATTGGGGAATTCCTGCCGGCAGTAAGCGTGCGTCTTTCAAAATGAATTGAAGTGATGGCATTCTGTTGACTGCCAACTAGCTTTGAAAACACCTACAGTAAGTCTTCGCAACCAAGAGATGGTTTTTGATTGGTTGTGGAAATGTGCATTTTTTAAGGAACATATGTCAAAAAAGCTTTGTCCAGGAGCTGGTGTACCTTTTGAAAACGCGATGTTTGACGTGCAACATGCCAACTGAACGTGATGCTACCTATTGTAGGGAAACATCAATATGCCCCCATCGTAGTTTCATACGCAATGGCAACGGAATTCAATTTTAAAAACAAACAAAATATTTGTTTTCAGCAAACGCCATCTTTAACATTTTATACTTTACTCTCCTTATTTCCGATGGTAAATTCTGCATTTTCAAGGTACCGGAAATTAGTAGAACACATACATTTGTCTGTTTAATTTTGGAAGAGGTTGGTTGGTCTATACTGTACATGTGGTATACGAAATGAAGGAGACGGGGAGGTATATTTGTATTGCATCTTATTTTCATCATGTATTATTGATGTCTTAATGCCCAAGAGGCAGTTTTCTATATTTCTGTACGCGTCTACGTATATTTCGCGTGGACATGAGATACTGTATGTGTTTCGGTTGACGCAGCACCACAGGGCATCATTTTAAGAAATCTACCAGATTGTGCAAGGCATAAAATCAAATATTTGACTGAATTAAAAATTTTATTCAAATTCCTGGGTACAGTAGTGGTACTAAAACAGACGAACCAATTTTAGTGAATCTGCAATGTTGACCTTTATGAACGGCCCCTCAAAAGGGTCGCTTAAAAACGGCCATAACACTTCTGTTGACCTCGTTTGAAAATGGAGCTCTGTGATTGGCATGACCAACTGCAGAGGTCACTGCAAAAGTGAACTTTGAAAACGTGGGTCAGAACTACTTGCGGCAGTTTAGGCAGTTTCTTGTGTTTAATTGCCTGGATTGGAACACCTTTCAATTCATAAATTAGGTATGTACATGTAAATGGATGAGTTTAGTCAGAATTGTTATGGTAGCTAAATATCATTAGAAATAATAAGCTAGTTTTAACGTTTTTATCACTGGAAATGAACAAAGTGACAGCAAGACATATCCCTGTAACAAGGCTTATAGCACAATTATAAAATGTTTTCATGGTTATTTTTGTATACAACAATCACAACATTACTAAAAAATAACGTAACAGGCACTGTATGTCTTTTCAGAGATAGATATAACTCATATATGGCCAATTTCAGGCAAATTAATGTAAGATAACTAATGAAATTATCAAAGTTAGTCATAGACACTTTGAGTTCTCTCGTGAAAAGTTGTCAGTATCTGGGGAATGTAAGTTTCGTGTAAGAGGACGATATTCTATTGAAAACACGATGCCCGCTTCCGTATGTTTTGGGAATTCTAGGAATGAAGAAGGAATTGGGAAAATGAATGAACGCATTCGGTATAAGGGTGGAATGAATTCGAATCATTATATGTATATATATAATTCATATCAAATGAATTTCTTAGAATCAACCGTGTAACTGAAGATAACTTTGAAATCATTCATTTTCATTTAGTTGCTTGAAAATTCTTAAGTGGATAGAAATGCAATCGGTTTATATTAGTGAATTGAATTAATTAGTTTTAAGAGAATGCCTTAAGGGTCCAATTTGTAAGGATGATTTTCGAAGACAGTATTAGAAAAGGTGCGGCCTCACCGAAGCAAATAGCAAACATAAAACCATAAACATACAGAGCCCCGTAGTGGAGGATTTTCTTTTTATTGTTGTTGTGCGTAAAGACGCAAAACGTGCCCTATGTATGTTGCTTCCTAATGCCGGACAGCGAACAAAAACAGTGTTTGTGTTTTCTGCTTGCTAATAATGTTTGCTCCGAAATTTCTAGCAAACAGAAAACAGTAAACATTTTGACGAAAAAAACCTTTTTTCAGCTAACACTTTAGCCGGGTACAGACTGAAGCGAACAGCTTGTCCCAAAATATGTTTGTTCAAACATGGTGTACACACCACTTAGACTGAGAACAAACAATTTGAGCAAACAAACACTGTTTTTGTTTGCTTCAATCTGTACCCAGCATTAGGAAGCCACCTACATGTACATACGGACACTACAGTATGCGTCAAATGACGCGTTTTGCGTCATTACGTACAAAAAAAAATCTTTTTTTACTCTGAAGATAAGAAATTTCCAAGACCTATTTTTTTTAAAATTCGATAGCTATAGAAAAATAACGTTATTGAAAATCATCATGTGGCATGCGGGCTTAGCGGTCCATAGACCACTGAGATGCTCTCTTCAGGTCCATTCTTGATTCGTAAATATACTCAAAATCTGTTGAACATAAATGGGTCTTCTCCCCCCCTCCTCCTAAAAGTTGATTATCGAATGGTTAAACTCATGAACTAGAACAAATGGGAAATCATTAAGAGCTAAGTGAAATCGTATCGTCATTGAAATTTATGGTCAGGGGAGACCATAAATAGGACGCATAATACTCTGGCCGCCTTATAAATGCCGAATATAATCCGTAAGCTTGACCAAACGCAATCTCCCCACTTGATCCGAAATTGAATACTCCTTCGATATCTGTTCTCTGGCCTTCATAAATGGCCTTCTTATTCTTCTTCTACCATTGAGAAAAAGCCTTCCGAATCGAAATGATGGATATTATTCGACTTTTGCTGGAGAACGGATAAGAAAAGATGACGAGCTTAGGATTTCAGTTTACTTTGGAGATCGCTTTTCGCTTAATATAAACCGTTTCCGGCCTCTTAGCGAAATCCGGGACCCAAGAAATGCCGGCGCACAATGGCGAGATGCGGATTACAAGGCAACGAAAGTAAATATTTATCGAAAGATGGGGGCTCGGGGGAGGGCCTCTAAATGTTCGCGAGCCGCTTTTAGGTCAAGAGCCATGGCGGAGAATGACGACATTTCTCTTGGATTTATTTTCGAAGAAAATCTCCTCTGGGAGCGGATTTTGTCCAATCAATCGTCCATGCCGCATTTGTTTAATGGCATCTATAAGTTTGCTCGAAGAACAATGTAAATTTTTAAGTTAGAAAATGTATAAGATGCAATGGGATGAAGTATACGAATTAGCATATGAAATATGGACGGTTTATTGATTTTATCAGCAACTTGTTGATCAGCAATGCCCAGTGACGGTGATGTTACATCATAGCATCTGTGTCCTCGCTTAGGCGTAGTCTATATCTTATTGCGGTCAGTGTTGGCCTTATCTTATTGGTCAGATTGTCAATGTCGTACGTAGTGGCCAACACTAACTTATTCGTACGTTTTGACATCATAATTCTTATTTTGGAAGAATTATATTATATAACATTTATTCTGTTTTTATTCTTTCGCTTCGGATGTCACTGGATCCAAGTAGTGGGCTTACCGGGGCAATGTTCACCGGACTTTAAACCCACTATCAACCCACTCTCCTTTTCTTGGTCCAAACAAGCCAAATTTCACACGAGAATGCTTTCAAGCTCTTATAACAGGAAAACTAACATGGACACCGGAACAACAATGATAACCTCGGGCTTTTCAAAATGAATATTGTTTTTTTTATCAAAAAATCGATTTCTCTGCTTTTTTTACTTTGATATCCCCTCGTAGTCGGGCAATTTTTGTTACCATTTTTTTTTTTTTTTTTTTACGACAAAAAATTCTATGAGGGGTAACTGAATTATTTAAAACACGAGAAATGTGGTTTGGCATCGGTTTGCAATTCCGGTTCGAAGGTGATGCGGATCCAACGAGATTCCGCAAATGCCGTGATGAAGTACGATACGAATTGGCATGGAAATTGGGATTTACAAATAAATGACTAAAGTGATACATTTGTTTGCATTAGCTTGTTATTTCGGGTATCGTTCTTCGTTGCATATTGCATTTCTAATACTCGAATATAGTTATATCTGCCAATCAGGGTGCAATTTATAATAAAGCGAAGTGTTTTAATTATTCTGTTCTGCCTGAAGCATTATCAATACTATATGTTTGGATGAATTACAAATGTTGTTTGTCGTTTGCGGAAATGGCAGAAGTGTTTAGCATGTTAAACATTTAAATTTCAGACGGTTTTATATTTCCTGTAAACAGAAAAATCAAACAGTGGTATTTGATTTTGTTTGAAATTTATTTAAATCCCTATTCCACGGAACCGTCGGTAAATTGGTTTGCTTACTTGACGCTGCTGTCTCAAGTATTTATATAGATTCGACGCATCTCTTGCGGATCATTCGATCCCAAGTAGTTTTCATACCGTAATTGGAAAAAACAGAAGAGGTTGTTTTAAACTAAAACCAGAATATCATCCGTCGTAAATCCTATTATATAATAACACTGGCTCACATATATATATAGTTACCAAAATAAAATGTAGAATCTGGGGAATTTTCTGAAGCGATTCTTTGCCTAAAACCAATCATTGCTAAGCATAGTCTTTCTTACTACGCAGTTCTACCTCAAGTAGTCTTCTATGGTATCGACAACTTTGATAAAGACATGTTTTTTCCCTATTTATCACTCGCGCATTACTGTAATCTCTTAATATTTAACGGGATTTTCCATCCGATAGAGCTGTAATTTCTCGAGCAGTTACTCAGTTTTTGCCACAAATGGCCGTGGCGCTTTAGCCATGACCTAGTTGGTGGAATTGTTGTTGACTTTTAACAAATGTAACTTGATTATACTCCAGTAACTCTCGGCGTAATTCGGTTAAGCCCGACTCATCCTTTTAACGTTATTAGATTGAAAATGTACAAGGAGAACGTTCTCTTAACGCAAATGTTCTATATTTGTTTCAATAAATTCATCTGATTTTGTTGTCCGATTTTCCTCGAGAATCTGGAAGCGTTAAAGTTGCCACGCATAGCCGTGCAACAGAATTTCGTGCGCAAGTTTTGATTCCGAATAAATCTTCAAAAACTAGAATATTGATTTTATGCCCAAGAGCCCGAAATGGGAATAACATGTTGATTTATGTAAATACCGCAGGGTGGCGTGAGGGTCAAATCACATTTCGATGAATTGATAATAAAAGAATGAAAACCTTGCTGACTGGACAGAAGTGCGCAATAATTTTGAATTCGAAATAAAAATCGTTTTTCTCTATCCTTTTTTGCATCGAAAGAAAACTTTTTCGAGAAAAATAATGGGATTTTTTGGCCAAAGTACTTAAAATCTTATTGCCTTGTTGAGGAGTTGAATGCAGCGCTCTTAAATGCAAGTAAGAAGCTTAAGAAAACAATAGCGATGAAGCGAAACGAGGCGTTCGCCCTTTTAAAAATGATTAATGGTATTAAAGAGAATCTGGGGTTTAATTTGACAAATTAAATGCAACTAGTGATGTGTTTTCTTAAACAGACCAACCGTCGAGTTAAAGGATTTGTCAAAAAAAAAAAAAAAAAAAACCTCCCAATTGTCAGGGGACGGGAAAAATGGCGCGATAAAACTAAAAGTAAAATACACGTAGTACACCAGTTAAAGAAACATATTCTCCAGTTTGGGCAACATTTTGAAATTTGGGAGAGAAACGTGTTTGGGAACGGGAAAAATAGTGAGCGGAGTTTGATTCCAGGAAAATTGTTCGCCAATTGAATTTAACCTAACCTAATCCAACCTTAAAAATGATCCTATTCTAACATAAAAAAAACTCATTTGTTGTTTTGTTGAATTCGAAAATCCCGCCTAGATGCGGAGGAAAAATGAGCAAAACGTGACGCCTTTTTTTGGGAATCGGCGTCATTTTTTTAAATATTATGTATCGTAAAATATTATAATATCGTTAGCTTGCTACGTTGAAATTTTGATCAATTGTTGGAGAATAAACTTTTTGGTGATCATATGTGGGGAAATAATTGTTCGGGAACAAGTTATTATTGCGATTATCAGGGGGCGAATAATTGTGATGGCGACATTTGGTGAACAAATGTTGGGAAACATTTGTATAGGCGAACAACTTTTCGGACACCGCGGAAGGAAATAGTTTTGAAACTAACAGGTAAAGTTGGGGATTATTTGGGAGAATGGTGGTGAGATTCGGAAAGACGGCCCAGTTTGGATAGGAACGAGCAATTAATTGGGGGCGAAAATGGGAGAACGGATAAGTGTGCAAGACATTTGAAGTAACAAATGAATGGGGGATAAAATGGGAGAAGCGATGATGATAAAATGAAAGAGTGCAGAGTTTTGGAAGAAACAGGTGAAATGGAGGATATAGAAATCATAGAACGGAAATTGAGCTAACGAAAAGGGTAGAGAAAAAGGAGGGGAGCAAGATCTAAGCAGGCTAAATAAGTTTTAAAGCTGTAAAGCCAATAAAAAGAGCCGTAATTTTTATAATATTGGACGATGCAGGGAAGAAGCTGGTAGTGTGATCTGATTTGACTAAACTTTGAGCATTAATACATTTACGGGAACAATAATTAGCATGGTACAGTAGTTGATTGGGAGTCTTTTTTGAAAAAACCGCTGTAGTAGCGGAAGGAGATGATTTAATTGGAGAAATAATGGGCGTAAAATGGCTTTTTATCACTCAATGAGGGCCATCCGGTTTTCTTAAAAACGTTGCTCTTTTGACCTGATTCATACGAGTTTTGCGCACCATTAACCCGGGTCCAGGTCCGTCCAGAGCCCTCAACAACAGGTGCTTATGAGATGGCCTACTCCAATAGTTGCTTCGGTATACGGATGCGCTGCTTACCGAGAGGTTGGCGAAGCGTGACCGTTGGTCATCGTCGAGGCCATAAATCATTAATCTTCACACGGACGGCTAACACATCGAATAACAACGCGAGCGAAATTTAGGAAATCAATCTCGGCTGACCAGCCTTCGCCCCAAACTAATTAAGACAACGTCAAAATGACCTCTGCTCGATGACCATTCGCGATGTTTGCAACGGATGACTTCTTGACAAGAAGTGGAATTCTCATGCATCAATTCACTTAAGACGCGGTTAGAACTTGGGCCATTTATCAGATGTATTTGTGGTTCAATTTTTTTTTTTTTTTTGAATTCTTGCAAATTTTAGTTTATTTATTGTACTGTAAATTTTACCACAACATGTATCCAGGAAATAGTTTACTTTCTCGTGTGGAGAGGTTTAACCCATTTTTAACGCATGTGCCAATGCCCACAAATGCTACAATGTTTAAAGACACTTTCGTTTTGAGGAATGATTATAACCTCAACATTTATTTACACTCTGGTATTAGGATTTCCGTCTTCCATGAATTATTTCTATTTTAGATAGTTTCCAATTCTTACAATATGTTTATTCTTACAATATGGTTATTATGAGACAAGAATATAAGTTTGGTTGTTAAAACCCTAAGTATTTAAAATACTTTCCAGGTTAATTAAAAAAATTTAAAATGAAGAATTTAAACTTTTCCAAAAGTGAAGTAACTTAATTATGACGGACAACCTTGATGTATACCTTGAGGTTATACACATTCCTTGAAATGAAAGTGGCTGTCACAGGTAGAACGTTTTTAGCCCTTGTTCGCTTTTGGGGAGGCAGGTATAATGAACGACGACTTAATGGGATCGGATTCATGACGTCAAAGCGCCCTTCCGGTAATTTCCATATGAATTACGCATCAACCTCTGACATCACTAAGGCAGCAGCTAACTTATGGCGAGTCGTTCGGATACATTTTCCATTTTAATTACGGTTCATTAGCAATCTGAAAGCAGCTTTTGATTGCTAATTATTCGCGACGAAGAGTGTTAAAATTATCTTCAGACGATGACAGTTGTAATATGATGCACAAGACAGCAGCTTTCGTTGCGTAATGGACTGCAGAGCACAGTCCATTAAGTAGGTACATGTACGTTAAGACAGCGCAATCTAATTAACAGCATTTGGAGATAAAAAATCAGAAAGTTTTTGTTTTAAAAAGATTAATGACTGATAACCACTTAATAACTTGAGATAATTTTCCCAAAGGCTGCCTATCATCTGTCTTGGATTTACGGCGAAGATTTCGTAAATGCAGCCTGGAAACACTCGATAAATATGCATTGTTTTTGCACTCATTTTATGTTCGCTGACATTCAGTTTATCTCGCAATCAAATGAATGTTTGAAGAGATCGTTGGGTTGATCCAGAAAGAGAATGGAGCTGAAACTTTTTGACATTTTTCTTTACTGTTAAACTATATGACAGTACTTGAAAGATAATAAAGAAACATAACAAAATGTTTTATTTATATATTACCATTTCAAGTATATTTGTCATTATCAAAGTAGTTTTTGCTTTATGATGCCAACAAGGCAGCAAAAGTTACCTTTGCCATTAGCATGGCCTTCTTCTTGCCTAAGGCCTTAGAAAGGCTTCATTTCTAAAATAATTTAATAATGGCTCGACAAGGACTTTATGATGATAATATGATGACTTTTTATAAGTTATGAAATTGTAAAACTGGAATGTTGTTTAATATGAGTTGAAATATGCATTGTTTAATATATTTTGTTTTTCGAATTTCTTCAAGAGATTTGAAATAATTTAAAACCATATGATAAAAATCAAGTGTTATTGAAAGAATCGACTGTATTGCATTTGGTTAACAAGATTCTTTGATACCAGAGAAATTTGAGATAAATTTCCAAACGTATTTAATTATTAATCGTTTATCAATAATCGTAATAACAAGCCACGTGCATACCGGGTACATGTCATTTATGTTAACATATGCCACTTTCATTCAAGAAAGAATTAAGAATGGTGCTGTTTTTGGGTACGCGGCCGTTGGTACTTATAATTTAAAAAATTAAAATTACCGCTTACTGGCGCTAACTACCGGGCAAACAATTGGTAATGCAAATCAAACGAGGTGTGCCCAGTGATACTTCGCACTTTGACCCAAAAAGCGCGAAGTGCCCCATGCTACACCCTCATTTGATATGCATTACTGATTTTCCCGGTAGTTGGCGCTAGTGGGTGGTAATTTAATTTTTTAAATTATAAGTACCAACGGCCGCGTACCCTTACACTTTAGCAAATTAACGTCTTAGTTTAAGCGTGCCCTATTTGTCTAATCTCTAAGGACATTTTTTCGAAGGTAAAATTAGGCGTAAAATAGAAAGATTTTTAAAAATAGTTAATAACAAAGAGAAATAAATGGAATTGAGACTTGTGCAAATCTGACAATTCCCCATTCGTTCTCATTAAAACTAAGCTTTTTAACGAACATTTTAGCGCTTGTTAACATTTATGGAAAATGTCACTCCTAGTTATCTTTATAAACGAATTTAACAAAGGCATTTTACTTTTTAGCCCGAGACTTTGGTCTAAATAGTTCGACAGGGAATGGAACTTAAGTCACCGTTTTAATATTTAAACTTCCTTGAAGGTTTTACGCTATTTTTAGGATGACAAATGGTTTATTTTATCCCCACCTTTACGTAGACATTTTCCTCACCAACTTATTCAAATTACTAGTATATGCATTTAAATTATTTATCATTCAAACGTTATACCCTCTACAGATTTGCATTTTTTATCAGTTTTTTCTCCCAAGCTGCGCATTCTCTCAAGCCATAAAATGTCTATACCGACTTAATATAGAGTGTACACAGTACATGTACGCACAAATGACTCCCATGACACAGCCACGGGCAAATATGCAGATTTTCATTTAGAAAAGATATTATTGCATAATGCATGCTGTTTTTTTTTTCTAGCAATATTTCACGCAGATTGCTTACTCCAACTAACGAATATGCGCTATCTCAATAAGCTTAAGTAATGCAAGTAGCTTGTCTTGACGTATTGATTAGCCACAGGGAAAGTTTGCTCGACAAAGGGAAACGAACTTCTAATGCTGTAATCAATACCCCGTTGCCAGAATCCATTTCTCAGACTCACTCGTGATTAAACTGAACAGTTCTTGAAATCGGAAAATGTTCAAGCTTCCGAATTACAAGTAGATAAAAACCGGGTTTAAATAATGTTTAAATGCGTCGTAAAGAGATACTTACGAAAAGTTATGATTTATAATATCTTATGACAATGTACAACCACAATGCTACAATTTATTATACATCTATTTTAAGGACAAATTTTACCTACAAAATTTTACTTTCCCCTTTAAAGCGCACTCATCAACAGTATACGGAAGGTATTTATTTTTATAAAATTGTGAAGATCTTTCTTTTTATTCTCTACGTCGACACTGATGAATGTTTTGTTTTTAATTGTTGGCAGTTGTATTTCGAAGCATATACCTATGCTAACCTACTAGTAAATTCTGTCTACCCAAAAGCAACTAATTGTTAGGAAAATGTTACTCTAGTTGCCTCTGTTCTTATTTACTTGAGCATTCTCATTCAGTACACAACAAAAAAAAGATTGGGAGCAGCGTGCTCCAGTTTGTAAGTTTTTAGACAGCTAACAAGAAACTTGAGTGGAATATCTAACACGCTACCCAAATCGAAGCAGTAACAGTTCTGGGTAAAGAATAGAAAAAGAATAGAAAATACAGGCGGCATAAACAAAAAGTTTCTTTACATGTATGTTGCCCTGTGTTGCTTCAAATCTTTGGGTGTGAGATTTTGTTCTCTTTCAAAGTTTAATGAATTTTTTTAAATAAACAAGAGAGTTCAGTTTTATAGATCACTTTAATATTTATATTTATATTTTATATTTCTGTTAAGAGATGGCGTTGCGGTTCGATCTGCTTTCCCTTCCCTTAATTTGCCCAATCAACGATACTTATCAGATACAATAGCATATTAGATGCCCATACGTTGTCATAAAGAGTTGCTCATACATATTCGGCGTGCTATTTTTCGGATACCCATAGTTAAATACTGATGTAAGTCATTATTAATCCGGGCTTTTGAATTTACGATCTGTTCATTTTTCGGAAAATATTAAGCACCTGTTTTGTCGTGTAATTTAAAAAGTCAAGGCACTGCAATTTGGTAATGGAAATATATACTGTATATTTGCTGCAATTATTTTACGATGATAAGATGCATACATAACGCATTAGGTAATTCACACTTCAGATATGCTTTTTTACGTGCATATTTTTTTTAAAGAAGAGTTATTGCGCGTCCGTATCTTGTTCAGCCCCGTTTACCAGTTTTTGAATGCGATTCGAAACTAATCTTTTTCCAACGTCATGACGTCGAATTTTTCATCATAATGCGCAAATTGCCCCACTGGCATTATAAATTGTTGCGAAGCGCAGTTACCGCAAGTGCATTTGCGCATCTCTTCCGAAAGCGTGTTACTCAGTGACATCAACTATATCACTATAATAGTGTGTGATGAACGGTTAGCCCCTATGCAACTGTGGTACTTATCTGTTTTATTAGGGATGTTTGCCTGTAGTTATGAGTCTGCGAGGCGCAGTACACGTTCATTCCTAAAAGCCAAAGCCGAACTGATGCTTCAGTTTCCTAGCAATGCCATGGCATCGGCCCGAAACCCTTTACTGCCGGAACCGCGAAAATAATGACTTTTCCATCCATGGTCATGTAAACGTTTCCTTCCAGACATGTCAATGCAAACTTTTTATCGTAGGGCAATCACTGCCAGCAGATGTGTTAACAGTGATTGCGCACCTTTAGGGGCAAACATAGTTGTTTAGCCGCAACGCATGCAGCTGTGATACTTATGTTTATATTAGGGATGTTTACCAATAGTTACATGTTTTAGTCTTTGATGCGCAATACTTGTTTTTGAAAATCATAGACGACATTGGCTCGCGGCTTTTTACTGCTGCACGGCAAAAATGACCTTTCCTTGAAAGCTTTTCTTTGCATGTTCATAGAAACTTTTCCGTACACTTTCATTCCAACTTTGCCATACATATTCGTGGAAACTTTTCCACATACATGAATTTTCATGATTAGCTGATTAACTAAATGGTCAATTATCAACTTCGGAGGGCAATTACTGCCAGCAGATGTCGCGCACTTGCACGGGCAAACATAGTTTTTAGCCGCAGTGAAGCCGTGGTACTTAACGTTTTACTACGGAGGTTTGCTCGTAGTTATGAGTCTGCGAGGTACAGTAGGCTACACGTTTTACTGCCGTACGTGACTCCGAAAATAATGAATTTTTTATTCCACACAAGTTTCCATACATGTCTATGTAAATCACTTCTGTGTATGCTTCGATTTAAATCTTAGAATACACAGTACATGTCCGCACAGGGCACGGAATTAATAATCCCAAGATACTTAAAAACATTAGGGACATGAAAGCGTAGTTCAAAAAGGTCAAAAAAGTAAAGCGTAGTCGAGATTCAGGCGAAATGGGTCTGTTTAGCTAATTTCCCCTTGTTGTAGGGCAATCACTGCAAGCATTTGTGTTAACAGTGATTGCGTATCATCAGGGGCAACTATCTTTGTTAAAACATTTGACCTTTAAATTCACGTAGTTCGGTAACAGTGTTGTTTCTCAATTCTGATAATACATATTGTTATTGTATATCTTGTATATCTTGCATGGATTTTTCCATTTTAAGGAGGATTGGTAAACGCTGCTGGCAACTGTACCAGCGGAAGTTCTGAATCTTTGCGACATGCTTCATGGTTTATGATTTTCTGTTTTGTGCCTTTTTCTTAATAAAATTTCTGAGTAGAATTCATGCAAAACGGTAACCTAGACTTAGATCTTAAAGTAAGTTGTGGAGTTCGTTGGCATACCACAGCTGTTTGTCACAGCCTTCCATTTTCATTGTCCCACTTTGGCGCTTGTAAATTGAGTCCAGTGACATCAATGGCACCTTGCCTTGACGGGTTACTCACTAAATTGAAACTAAATGGGCGCAATGCTCCTAAGAAGTCTTATAATTCCTTCAGCCTGACAAATAATAGTCAAATAAGAGTTGATTAGGTCTATACGTTCCGTAGCTCCCGCGACGACCATACATTGCCATCCAATGACCAATTTAAGGGCTTAATTTTATCTTTAAAAGTAAACAAAGTGGGAAAGGGGTTATAAGCAAACGCTAATTGTCTCAGAAGAAATGGATGGAAAGTTCTGGTTGATTTAAACCCGTTAGTTCACTCATTTCGCTAACGTGGAGACAAAACAATGCGTGTTTTATTTGCACACGGGACTTCATAATTGCCAAAAGTGCCAGTGGTAAAGATTTTGTACATTTACCCCTATTATATCCATGGTTTTTTATACATCCATTGACGTTGTTAATTATTTTCATTTATTGTTAGAATTTTGATATTATTTAGAATATCATAGTAGGGAATTAATTATGTTTCTATTGTTAGCATTAAGATCAACGTCTGAAATTCAAAAATCTATTAAATTCTCAGAATAATGCTAGTTTGCAGTAGTATAGCAAAAGCCACTTCTGGCTCACTTTTTTCCACAAAATTTTCTGAAGTTAAACTATTTTCAATTCTAGC
>JAQGBX010004719.1:0-14831 GCA_034698745.1 Megaphyllum sjaelandicum | reverse complement strand
GTGTAATCCATCAACCCAAATTATTCGGTAGTTGCCACCGCGTTAGTGTGGACCCCAACATCATTGCAAAATTGAATTTTATGAAGCTTAAGGCTAGCCTTTGCTTTGGAAAAGAGTTCCAACGTCTAATGGCATGCAAGAAAAAAGACCAATAGAATGGTTCCGAATGGGCTCGAAGTTCCATAAGTGGATTGGAATGACAGGACTTAAAACAATACTAAAATGTTAGTATTCAGTGTTTTCGTTTGAATTACAACTGAAATTATTATATAAAGCATTTTTTCCGGATGCGGTTGATTTCACAAGTTTCACATCTTTCTTTTCATGCATTTACTAACCTATACATGTACTAATTTGAGCATGTATGCGTGCTAATTAGGCCTAACTAGGAAAAGCAATGATACCTGAAATGGTCAGAAAAACCATAAGGAGAAGAATGTTCAGAACAAGTGATTTGAAACCAATATGAACAAACATCAAATAATACAAGAGAATTAAACAACCATTTAAAAAAAATTACATGTATTTAGAAAACCATTAAAACAGCAAATGTTATTAAAAAAATTACTTTCAACACTCACCGGCTTGTTCCCTGACTGGTGGCGTGATGGGCGGAGGGGGTTGTGGGTCAAATAAGGGGCTTTCGGTGCCACTTCCGCTGCCGCTTCCGTGGATTTGTTCACCGGAAGCACCGCCATCGTAGTCTTCATCGTCGACATTCGCATCTGTCCTAATCCGGGTAGGAGGAGGAGGGGCGTCGCCGAGCATGACATCCCGGTCAAATGCGCTCAAGATCTTCTGCTTTTCCTCATCGCTCATTGGTCGCTTTACCATCTTGTCGACTTCCTTCTGCTTCTTCTTTTTCTTTTTACTCTTCCCATTTTTGCTGTCTTTGATTTTCTTAGCGGCCATAGGTTGCGTCTCCTTCGCCGCCATTTTCTTGTGCGTTTTAGCCGCCTGCAGGATAGGACTAGAGACTGGATTGACTACGTTACTCCTGCTCGACGTCGAGTCTTTGCTCGGCGACCAATCAACGTCCAGCGCATCATCGAAGATCAAGTCGTTGTCGATCTGTCATGATAAAAATATGGGCAAATTAGTAACGTTCAGCCAATGCATCTACTAAGCGTGGATATCCTTCAAAAATACTAGCGCCATCTATGTTGCGTTAAACACAATACCCCGAATACAGTTATAAGGCAAATGGCGTTTATTTTTAAAAGTGTGTGCTAAAGTACATTTTAACGTTTCATTCGCGTGTTACCTTTCGATAAGGGTAACATGCAGTGTGCATTCAAATCATTACAGAAGCTAGGAGCTGGAAATCTGGCAGGGAACATTTTTGCAGCATTACAGGAATACATATGGATATATAACATGATTTTGGGTGTCTTTCATGCTGACACCATACATGTACATGCAAACCAATTTGCTAAAGTTTAAGATTCAACATGTAATTATCAGATATTCTGGTATCGACCATATTGGTCCCATATGCTTCAGCATGCAACATGAAGTGGCGACTGCGAAGATGATTCCTTGTAGGTCAATCGTTTACACTCAAAACTACTTGTTGAGTTTTACCGAAATGAAAAAAAAAAAGATGCTCGGATTAAGTTTCTCATGTTTTGCATTCCTCCGCACGGGAAAGATTTAAAAGCCGTGGGGGAGAAGGAAATGCTGAAAAAATATCAGATTAGGCCTAATCTAGTGGGTTTTAAATGCCTTTTTCACTGCCTCTCCCCCTCGTTAATATTTTCGCGAGGGGGTGAATTCCTCGCACCCGAATCGAGCATTTTTTTTTAAACCAGCTCCACTAATCATCTCTCTGACATTTTTTTGCCAATTATAAACAGCTCGTGATTGTCGATTTCTCTTATACATATGATGAAATGGCCAAGAATAAATTGAAAAAAATAAATTGAAATAATGAGGCGTCATTTATTATTTTTAATAAATTGGTTTTCGATGAAAATTCGAGGTGAAGGGCGAGTCCGAAGAATCGTTTTCCACAATTTTTTTTTTAAAAAAAAAAAGCCTCGCATGTTCAGGTGGGCACAAAGAACATGTAAATATAACTTGTTACATTATTTCACGAACACGTCTATATTTCATGATAATAACTTGTTCGGTTTTTTTTACACGCAGAAATCGTGGTCATTTTAGAAAACGTCGAATTGCTTCATTTTCGTGTCAAATTTTCATATAAGCGGAATTTCATGACCGTTTCATGTCAGAAACATGTCACGTGTGTATTCTATGAATAAAATAGCGTGAATAAGAAAAGTTGCAGCACATCGATCGTAAACAACATGTCATGCAAAATTGTGAAATTCATAACGATAACATGTTACTTGACAAGGCAAGAAGTACGTGGTTAATTGGCAATCATGAAGTTGATTTGATGACTATATAAATTATACACTGTATAATGTCCACAACATGCCATGGATTTATATTTATTCCATGGTTTAAAACATGCAAATGAATTTTCACACTTCATAATTTAATCGAAAATTAACTATCAGAATGATTTGAAGAAGAAAGCTAAATCAAACCATTGCACCAAGTACATCAACTTAAAGAAAGAAAAAAAAACTACATGTTGGCTATGACAAGAACATTTTTAATAGAACGCTTAAATGAAGCATGTTGTGTCAACTCTTAATATGAGTGATAAATTAATATAAAATCTTCGAAGTACATGTATAGGCTATGTATCCATTCATGCTAAGGAAGAATCACATGAAATTTCCCAGAGTGTCATCCGACATAAGGTTTATTGCTATACGATTTATACAACGTTTTATCATAAATCCATGCTTCCGCCATTTTTTTGGGGTCAAAAACTAGCTAAAATTACACAGTATATAGCTAGCTCATATCCTCATAAAACTAATCCATCGTTTTTAAAATAATCCAAGCCCCCCCCAAGGGGGGACTTTTAGTACGGAAAAGTCAGAGGGCAAAAATAACGTCGGCTTTTAAGATATGAAATCGCCATGGTCACAATCGAGATATTGCACCATAGCTCAACCCTGCCCCCTGCAGGGAACATTACCGGGCCATGAAACCTTTCCAAGAGGGTAAAAACAAAAAAATGCATACAGGGTCAGACCGAGACCCGATTCGTCTTCACAAGAGGGAAAAACATGACAACCGACAATTTTGTATTAAATTTAAACTAGTTTCCTTCCCTCGTGAGATGAACAAGCAATATTTGCCATAAAACCCCGACAATTTCTTAAGTAACTTGTTCAATATTCATGTATAACATCAACTACGTGTAGATAAAAATGGCGTCTTTTGGTCATTTTTGATGCAGATGAGTACCTATATTGTTAACGCCATCAGGGACATCTTCAACGTGAATTGCATTCTTGGGTCATTTTTTCATTCCAATGAGGCATTTCAAAAAAATTTTGGATCATTTTGTGGTTATACCTGATATACCTTTAGGATAGCAACCTTAAAATCCAATGCATGAACCTTTAACTTTACATCGCCATGTCATCCTAAGTGGGAACATACAGCGTGCGCTTATCGAAACTCGATGATTATCTTTTTTTGGATCAACTCGGCTGAGGGCAACTTCGTCGTTACCTTATTACCCAACATCCAGAAAGTGGCCGGGGATGAATGGAATTCCGCCGCCATGTTTCAAGATGGCTGCCCATCCCTTTTGTGCCCGAATTCGGCGGGTCACGCCGCTGATCTTTTTGCACCCCTTTCAACTGCGCATTATTGTCCCGCGTCCATTTCAATTGGACACAATGCGCGCGGCGTGCCCACCCATTGTTACGAAAAGTTGATTCAAATTATAGTGGCTGAGTGGCGTTTGAGTGCGCGGAAGTCAACGACCCAATGCGAATCAATCAAAGCTAGGATTTCGGGCTCCGGAAAGACACGGGTGGCGCTACTGGGCCGAAGCGAGTAGAGAGCCTATTCTCTAGAAGCGAGTAGAGAGCCTAGAAGCTAGGCAGTATACCTATAAATATAAGGTCCATTCAATAGGGATGGACACAAGAAGGGATAGGGAAAATTAGGTGGTTAAATGGCATCAAGTGGACAGGAGCGGAAGTCAGTTTCATAAACTTTATTGCTTTTAAAAAGTGCAGGCTGTGTAGCTATAAGTCACGCTGATCAACTATCGTGAAAGTATCCTTTTTTTCCAGGAATTAAAGCTCACAAATGTGCAGTAGGTGTGCCTAATCTTTTCCAGCAATTTTCAAAATTATAGATATGAATGGTAAGGAAAGGAGTACAGTCGTTTTCGATATAGAGATGAACTTTCCCAGCAACTCTGGAAACCGTGAAAATCAACTCACAAATAACCAGACGGAAAAGTTAGGTTTGAAATGGCGCGAATTCCTTGATCGATATAAATCGTGAGGTTTATGGGGAGGGGTAAAAAAAATCGTATATTCATGTACAGTACTTTCCGATCCTTTACTTTATGTCTACACGGAGACGCCAGTAACGGTCAACGAAAGTGGCTCGCCCTGCCGGGCCTCCAGTGACAAAAAGAGAAAACACTCGGGAATGGTGGCAATGTTTTCCTCTCAAAAGTTAATAAATACTGTGCGTGGGCCCGCTTTTAACGGTTAAAACAATGTGTCGTTGATGTCACCATCGCCGAAAGTCGAAGTGACATCACCCCGAATATGAGAACAAAGAAAAACGATGTTTCGCATTGCATGGGCCTGCAGTTTGCATCGTTCGCCCACTTGTCCATAATAAATACAGTGTAACTACATGCAAAATTTTAGATCAGTACCTTTTGACCTTGGCGGTGAAAAAGCGTGAGTCAACCCTCGCTCAGATCATTTTTCAAAATCTAAACTGCATCGTCCGCTTTGCCGTGTATATACATGTAGAACGGTCAGTGCAGAATGCAGACACGCCCTGCCTCCGATTAATACGGCTGACAACGACTAATCCGCCAACTTAATTCACTGTGCCACGATGTCACGAATAAATTTGTCTAGACTGTCCGGCTTAATCAAGTTTAAAAAAAAAACTGTTACAAAACAGTCAATAAATGAGCCGTTGTCACGATTAGCTAAGAACCCCCCACGCGTAGGTTACTGGCAAGAAGAAATGAATTAAGAAGACAATGGACCTTAGATGGGCTTATCATGTATCGAGTACCGTTTCATCAACTTATTGTACTATGAAAATATACTTCCCCCGGGTAATTGTAGCCAATCACGAGTGCAATGCAGCTATCTGAACCAATGCTGAGATGTTGATTTTGTATTGACAGGGTGTGAATATTCGCTAAACTGTGTCTTACAAATCTGCTTTCAGATGCTCAGCCTGGCTCGGCTAAGCTTTCTTTGTGTGCGCCCTCATTTAAAACGCATGCCCATTCATATCCCGCTTAGTGGCGCTAGTGTGCGCCGAGTGGTAAGCGCCTGCAATACGCATTCAGTGTGTTCTTACCCTACACCACACTAGCTACGGTGAACTACAGCCACCTTCGAAAGACGCAGGGAGCACGACACATAGGAAGTGGTTTGTCCTGAACATATTCTATTCCCAAAAAGGTGAAATGGCGTCATACGTTGACATGCCAAATATTGTCTTATGTATTTGGAATGCCAGGTAACATTTCTTCAAAAAATCAAGGAGCACAACATCCCCACATCTTCCGTGGAAACCACACGTTTCATTTAACTGCTTCATGAAGACAACTTTCTATATGTTGATAATCACGCCTATTTGCAAATACAATGTACAAGCACGACGTGATGGCTACCTGCGCACCTTTTACAATCGAGTTGTATCTTCAAGTCGAGTTTTAATTTTCGGATTGTTGAGTGGACGGAAAAAGAGCGAGGGAGGAAACGGAATCGAGGGAGCCATTTTCCGAGCAAATGGTCGACAACTAAACAAGGATCATGTTCCAGCCTGCGTCAACATGGCGTCCAAAGTATATTTGCTTTGAATTAAGTCAACAATTTCCACCGTATACTCTTAGGCTAAAGTAATCGCGTAAATCCAACAAATGCACAAATGCAGCTCACTCGATCGAAAATTGCAAGAAACTCGACTACATGTATTCGAGACTTATTGGCGAACAAACAAATCCTTTGCACGGCCCATTTCAAAAACTACAGCCAAAACCCAGCCAAAATCAAACGACTTGATTTCTTTCCTCAATAAACTATATATACATCGTTATAGCCACGTTTTTGTTTTCGAGCGTTTGAAAATATCGACAACTTTAAAACTTGTCAAATGTATACCATTTCTATACAACAATCGAAAAATTAGTAATTTCGTGGTCCAAAATCTCAACCGATTAATATAAGGTAAAACATTCTAATGGTGAGTTGTGGAGCGTCGAAAAATTAGTGTAATGTGTGAATTTGCAGCATTTAATTATGTTTAATAAACAGCATTGTACTTAATATACAACATTTAACATAGTTGCTGTTAACATTTTTAGTATCAAGTATTTATGCAACCAAGCATTGCACGAACGATTAGCAGGAAAGCTCGCTGTATTTACAGGAGTTTGTGAGTAACAAGACATACGTATTAAAACTTTCCTGTTACCTATTCCCCGAATATGTTTTCATTAATAATTTCACGAGGAAAAAAAATCCTAAATTTCAAATATAGTACTAGAATTTACCGAAGAAAATGTTTTAAAAAATTGTTAAATTTATCATTGTTACATTTCCGACAAAAAGCGACATTAACCGACCATAACAATAACATTCTTTTAAAATAAAGTCTTTATTTCATATTAAATAGTAACTAATTAAAGATTTCTGAAAAGTCTCATGCGTCCATTAGATCAACTGTTATCTCGGAGAAATTCGTCATGGTTATTTCTGCAAAAGTATTTGAGTCATCTTTCATCCCTCGCTCAAAAACAGTGTGAGATCAATATTCATGACGTTTTAAACAATAAAAATAAATGTCAAACTTGTCAGCGACTAACAAAAGAAAGTTATTTACAATTTTAAAAAAAACAAGCTTAAACAACAACAAAGTATGACAGGGTGAGGATAAAATTTACAGCTCGTATTACATATTTGAGTTGATTAACATTTAACACTTCGCAGCTAGAGGGGTGAAAGGATTTGGTTAAAATGTCAGTTGCATTCATGCTCCACCGATTTAACAGGCCATTAGTGCAATGTTTCAAACTTAATTTAAACGATTTAAAAACTGCAGAAATTATAGCACGAGATTGTGAATATACTCAGAAGCTTTTGCGAACCGCAGTTAGACAGTCGTGAAGTCACGTGTGTACGTCAAGTAGTTTCCGCGATATACCATTCAGAAAAGTAACTTCTCTTTCATAGTACCGTTCAATCACCCTTAAGATTTGGAGTTATTCGTCATAATGGAATTTTATCGAAGGCGAAAATCATCTAATGGTCAATAAAATGTGCAGAGAGGTTCGTTTAAAAGGCGATCAAAACCTCGGATAATCGACGAACAGAAGCCAACTTGAGAAACAGCCATTTTTGAAATATTCACGGAGATAAGATGGAACCACCAAAAGCGACCCCGAGCGATAAGAGGGGGAAATTTATGGCCAGTTAAGGGAAAAAAGGCACGAAAGAAATTGCACTCATAACACTAAAAAACACGTAAATCAAAAGATGGAGATCATCGAAAAGCTGATGAAAATTCGGCTGAAGAAGTCGCTTCTCGACCACCAACAAACAGCTAGCTCTCGAAAAGTTTCGAAGATTGGCCAGGGATGAAAATCGTAAATTAACAGATAAAAACACTTAAAATCGCGCTTTTCTTCCACGCTATTTATAGGGTTTTTCGGGTCAAGTAGTTTTGCAAAATCAATGGATTTTATTGTCATTGCACTACATGTCCAATGCTGCCACCGATGGCGCCACCCTCCATACAGAGGGTGGCAGGAATATCGATACATGTTCGAAAATGTTCATTGTTGAATAAACATTATTATTGATATTATTATTGAGATTTATTAATTTGAAACGAGGAAAAATTTACATCAATGACAAAACCAAAATTGAACTTTGCAAAATATGTAAAAAATAAATAAATAAAAAGTTGTCATCTTAGTCTCAATCGTTTTAAAAAAAAATAATACTTTAAATATTTTAAAAGTTAAATTTGCAAAATTCACAAAATAACATAAATTTAACTTTTATTTATGACACCTTTTTTGGAAATTGTGTTCCGTATTTATGCAACGTCGTAACTTACGAAAATCGTTATTTTAATAGCAAATTCTACTTTTGTACGTATTTTATTTATTAAATCACAATACACTGTAATTCGAGAAAAAAAAATTACGTGTAGAGCATTAGACAAAATAACTGCCTAAAACGGCTCTAATTTAAAGTGTCAACATCACCAAACAGATGGCGTTGAAGAGGTTAGGAGAGTAGATATAGGAGAGGGGCCAATGCGCATTATGTATACAAAAATTGCATTTAAAAAAAAGTTAAAATGGGGGTAAAAACCCAATGACACCAACAACCCTTTGCAAAGAGAAGAGTGTGGGAACCGAAAAAGCACCCATAAACCCCGTAGAAGGGGTCACTGGACCGGTCAGAGGGCGCCAACTTCGCGCCATAAAACAAATGGATGCATTTCAAACCCAATGATTTCTTTATTATTGAACACGACGAAAAAGGAGGGGGGTAAAGTGGAACTAATTTGCATAGATTCACTAAATCTCGAGCCTCATTTTTTAACGAGCATTACATTAATGACAGTCAAATGTCAATGTTTGTTTTTTCCAATTTATTACGCCACTAAAATGCAAATAAAATTACATGCTCTGTGAAAAAAACGAAGGGGTCAACGACTCGTTTTCCACAAAATTTGAATAATGGCATTTCCATTAAATGTATCTTCTATATTTTATGTGATGAACGCAACGGTCAAACGAAACAAAAATGATAATCATAAATTTAGAAAGAATTTATCACTTTTGAATTGTTCTACATAAAAAACCCTGTCTGGATCGAAAAAATCAATATCTGTTTCTGCATCTGAGCGGCGCTAAAAGTATGCGGATTTTGCAGGCTATTTCCATAGCAAAGCCGCTTAACTGAAAACTGTCAGTGCCTCAATTATTGCAAATTTAAAAGTACGTGTAATACATGTACCGTTTAAATGTCAAAGTTGAAAACTAGAACTTTGACGGAAATAATGATGACGTCACAAAAGATGCGAAATATCCCGACAACGGGGTTGTACCGTACGCTAGTTCCTTTTTCAGACATTTTAGAAAAAAACTGAGTTCAAAAAAGTTAAATAGATTACGATTCGCCAATCGTATTCACACACTTACTACAAAGTATTCCATTTAGTAGTTCACGTACAGTACAGAATCGGACTTAACACGACCAACGAAAACGGTAACTATTTTCTTTTAAAACAAAAAACGGACTTTTTCGAAGTCATTTTCCCGGAATTTACTAAGAAAAATTGAGTGGGAGTATGACCCTTTGATTTTAAAGAAATTATTCCCCTTTAGTACATGTAGGTCTCGGAGTCAACGAACTTTTAAGCGACGCTAGAGCAAAGAAAAAAAAATACCAAATTTTGTGAAAGTAAATGGGAGTAATTGAAGAGCAAGGGGTTTAAATGAATTTCCAAGATTCAGTTGCTCTCTACTTTATATTTATTACTCGTGTATGCAGAAACATATGGAAATAAATATACTGTATAATGTTCTGTTGGTGGTACTTAAATTAAGGTGGGACTTACAATAAATGGGGCTTTGAAACTGATTCCTAACTATTTTCGGACATGTACATTATATCATAGTTGAGACGACGGCGAGTGTTGGCAGCCATGTCGACGCCAAATAAAACATTTATTATAAGCATGCATGGGGCATTTCTATACATTTTCTCAATATAATGTAATTATTATTATTAAAAACATAGGAATAAAGAAAATAAAAGTTGAAAAGTCATGATTGTCGTCTGCTAAAGCAAGTTATTCATGAATATTAAACGCAAACGCGAAGATGCATTTTTTTTTTCGATTTGTTCTGATCACTGGTTTTAATGCATACACAGGAACCCAAAAGAAATAAAATTGCACGCGTGCCTTGACATTATTTCAAAATTAAAACTTCAAACACCATTCATTCATCGCGAGGAAAGTAAGGATGCAAAAATGAAGGGAATCGAATCGCCATCGACAAACTTTCAGACTGATAAATGGTCGCAGATGGCGCTACCCTCGCCATCATACACAACGTGACGTCAGTTGAGCCGTCGAATTGATTTTATAAAGATAATTTTCGGACACCCTGTACTACACTGAATGCTGTGTCGAATTCCAGTAAATTGAAGGTATAACTTGGAATTGCGAATTTCAAGTTCCACGCACAATTCCCAATTTATTGACAAAAAAATCATCTTTACTGATACGAACCGATCGCTAGATAGCTAGTGCTTGTTGAAATTCAAATGAATTTTTCAATTTATTTTTAACAACAACAGGTGAAAAAATTTAAAAATGTAAAATTCTGAATTCCTTTCTTTCTGCATCAAACTATAGAACATATTAAATGCCATGCCTAACCTTTCTTCGAGAAAATTGCCAAAGAAATACAACAACACCGTTTTAAGGTGAAATAGCTTTCCAAAACAACCCTTTCATTTTGAAAACGAAAATTGCATGGCGACTCCGTGCTTGCAACAGTGAATTTCGAGATCCTAAGAAAAAATGGCGGAGCAATTTCAAATCTAATTTCCCCTAGCATCCAAATAAAAAATGAACATATTTCAAACGAATTGTCAGCGTATGCAGATGGCACTGTCTTCCGACTTCATAAGCTTTTCGCTAATAAACGCCTAATGAACAGCCCTCTTTTATTGTTTTTTTAGTCATCTTTGCTTATCGCGAAAAATTAATTAAAACAAAACGTGCATTTGCTCCGCCAAATGATAACGACTCTAATAAACCCCGGGTGCATTAATATTCGCGCTGCAAAATTGCAGGCAAAATGCTCGCTTTAATCTAGTGACAATAATTTACGAAACTTTATCCATATAACATCCCTGCTCTTTAATAAAACCCAGGGACAACAGCAACTTAAGCACCATCAAGAGGTACAGTAAAATAAGGTATATCTGGGTGGCCACAACATTTATAATTTTCCAGGGTGGCTACAAAATTTTCATTTTCAATTTCCCTGAATTTTCCATGACTTTTCCCTGACTAAAATCGAAAATTCCCTGACCAAACCTTACTCGTTAATGCATATCAATTTTTTTTGTCATAATGAAAAATAAAGTAACAATTGCAATGAGAAGCTTGGCAAAACATTAGATTTTGTTAACTGAGTGCATAGCATTTTGCTTTTATTTGGGAAAATTTCCCTGACATTTCCATGGCTTCCATGACCACTTTCTTCCCCTCCTGACTTTTTCCAGACTTCCCTGACCTGTGGCCACCCTGTAAAATCGCATTCATTGGACGTCCCGTGGTAAAGTGCCATTTCTCATTCACAAGAAGCTACAACAAACTATAAGATATGTCGTTTTTACTGAAAATATAGAGTTTATTTCGCTTGTCTGTCTTAAACCGGAAATTGATAATTTTTTAGTTGGGTCATGAAAGCCGTTTAAGACTGTTGGTAAATCCATTTCACGTTCCATTTAGCATGAGTCCCATATTTACTTTTTTCAAACAAACGAAAAAATGTACCAGATTTTTTCAATATTTATAGAGCAAAAGAGGCATCAAAGTCACTATCAGCATTATAATCGAGCCATGCAATGAATTTTTTTTACATTTTTATTATCCAAAGATGCTCCATCGTTTTTATAAAATTGTTATTGCACCGGTGAAATTAAACTTAAGGAGTGCTAAAACTTTCGAACGGGTTTCGTGTTAACAGTGAATAAAATTGAGTATAAGAAGCATCCCGTGTGAAAAAAGTGCTAAGATTATATCGCAAATCCTATATCATTACCGCTTTTATTTCCACGTCTTAATAGATGTGCTTTTTATGAAGCAGTTATCTTTAAAAAAACTGAAGCCTGTTTTGCAGGCAAACGTCGCCCATTTAATGTGCAATCACGCTGTCCGGAAGTCAAAAAGACATTGAAAAATTTAGAACCTTAAAAATATCTTCAAGCAAATGTTCGAAAATAGCACATACAGCTGTACTGTAGGCAAGACAGAAGTTTTCATAAGTAAATCGTATCTGATTATTTTTTCCGATCGGAATCTACTTAAGATAAATCACAAAACAAACTTGAAAGAAACGTACAATGTAGCCTATTCTAGAGTTATCCAGATCATGTTAAGAAATTACTTATTTTTAATAAAGTCATCAAATAAATTCAAGACATATATGATATATTTGCATAAGGTTTCCCAGACCTAGAAAATCTGGAAAAGTCAGGGAATATAATGACATTTTAAAAAGGTCAGGGAAATTCAACGTATAGATCGATGTTGTCCCAAATCCCAATCCAAAATTAATGCTTCTGCTTGTTCGTGGTTAGCTCAGGGTCAATTTGCAAAATGTCCATTTTTCTCGAGGACAAACTTACCTAATTTTCCACGTTTTAAAAAGTAATAATTTTCAACAATTGTCCACGTTTCCCCAAAGACAAATTTGCAATATTTTCATTAGTTTCCGAGGTTAACTTTTCAAAATTTTCCAGGTGTTTCCAAGAACAAATTTTTAAAATTTTCCACGTTTTTACAAGTCAAAATTGTAAAAGTTCTCCATGTTTTCCCAAGGACAAATTCGCAATAATTTCAACAATTTCCGAGGACAAATTTTCCACGTTTTCCCCGAGTACAAATTTGCAAAATTTCTAACAGTTTCCGAGCACATATTTTCAAAAAATTCAACTATTTTTGAGTACAGATTTATAAAGTTCATACGTTTTCGAGGACAAATAGGCAAAATTCTCAACCTTTTTGTGAGTATACATTTTAAAAATTTACAATGTTTTGTGAATACAAATTTGTATAATTTTCAAAAAAAATTGTCATGCTAATTTTGCTTAACCATACTGGTCTTTCATATACTGTAAATATATGAACATTCAAAGATTGCCTGTATACCGCGCATGCGCGAAGACAATTTTCTGGCATGTGTAGCGCTCTTTACCTGTATACAGGTAACGAAATTGTACGTACGGGTTCGTGGCTTAAAACGGCACGTTTTTTGCCGAAAGCCCAATTTTTCAAGCTGAGGTTAGCAATACGCCCTCGCCTTAATTAAAAACGATAACCCAGCTCTCAGCAATGCAATTTTTTTTAGAAAAATTTAAAAAAAAATTATCCTGTGCGTGCAGACAACTTATATCCTTGGATGTATTCGTCCTAAGGCAATATCGTGTCTTTAATTAATTTCCTCAATTAGTTGCTCAAAAAAATCCAAACTGAAAATTCAATTCAAAAGTTCATTTGTCACGGCGGCACTTTTTTCTTGACATTTTAGAAATGTCTACGAGCAATTATACATGTAGCAGTTTTAGATTACGAATTCTTTCTCCAAGTTTTATTCCTGGTAACAATTTTGTTTGGGAGTACAATGCATTTCTCAGCAAACTTCTAGAGACTTTGTATAGGTTTAATTAAAAAATTGACTCTTATTAAATGCAATCAATCTGGTTGCTTTTCTACTACCAAAATACAGTACTTGTCTATGTTTGTTTATTATACATGTACTCGACGTTACGACTATACAGCCTTCATCAAAAGCTACGTGCACGTACAGTGGAACCTCGTTAAGACGAATCTAAAGGGACTTAAAAATAGTTCGATTTATTAGAAGTCAGAGAAAACATAACTTCAACAATAAGAAACTACAGTGTCATCGAAGCCGGTTATGAAAATCCTACCCTACGTACATGTACATGAATTGAAAGGTACGTGCATGCTGCCACTTTTATCGGGGAGTTCCCCGTTATAACTTAATTTGTTTTTTATACAGTTCATTTCAAAGTTACACTGCGCGAATTATGCTCGGGAACTCGAACATTCAATAGCTTAATTTAGCCAAACATGTGTAATACCCGAATTTGTAATTCGTCAGAAATTAACATTATTTGTCCATCCTCTATATACAGTAAGTCGGCGACTGGAAATGGTTCTGAGAAGACAGTTTTGGCTGACGTCATCTGGTACATCATTGTTTTCCAAGATATTCGTCGAAATTGGCTATATTTTATAATTTCTTGTATCTATTTCAGTATATGTTTGCATTATGTGAGGAAAAAGAAACACTCGATTTTATATTCTGTTATGTTACTGAAATATAGGCCTAATGAATGTACTTGCTTGCATGATATAATAAAAAGATTATACGATGACACCAATGATTCAAAAATACTGAAATATATACACAAGAAAATTAGAAAATAGTCAATTTCGACGAATATCTTTGAAAACAATGAAGTAGCAGACGACGTCCAACCAAACATGTTGCCAATTGTCTTCAGTTCCATGAATGTATAGGGGTTTTATGGAATTGAAAATGAGTTCGTATTATCAGAAATTCGTATAAAACGAGTTTTTCCTAAAGGTTCCACTGTATACTCGCAGATAGTTAGATTTTTTAGAAGTATTGTTTCCCAAAGTCTTGAATATTTTTATAATAGGCACGTTGCTTGTCACTTCACCACCTTTGGTTCAATTTTCCAGAGTGTGAGACGGGATTTGCCCCTTGCCCGCCTCACATTCGGCTTCACTGCAGCGCTCCGCCGCATTGCTCCACAACCGACCTGTTACAAAATGACCTTTGGCAACCTGGCTACATTCCAGGTATTGCCACATCGATTTTTCCAGTCACCTGAGGTCGGAGGTCACTACACACATTGCATGCAAGGATC
>JAQGBX010004718.1:0-14832 GCA_034698745.1 Megaphyllum sjaelandicum | reverse complement strand
AGGTTTTTTGATTTTATACATGGGTCCCTATGGCGGGACCAGCATATTTTTTTGATTTTAGAGAGGATTTGATTTTAGACAGGTTCTACTGTAAAGTGTATACAAGAGGTTAATGACATGCATATTGGCCTTGCTGTTTCGTGTGATACAATCCCCGATCGAAGAAATGTTTTTTAATGCTATTCATCTGTTTACATCTGCACTTGTCCAAAAGTGCACCTTCACTTAATGGAAAAACCCAACTGAGGCTTATTTTTGGGGTAGGGCTATATTATTGTATGGTGTGATACAATCCCCAATCGAAGAAATGTTTTTTAATGCCATTCATCTGTTTACATACCCTGATGGGCATTTATTTCTTATCCAAAAGTGCACCTTTACTTAATGGAAAAACCCAACTAAGGCTTTTGACAAGAACGATATGTTTACCCCTTCAAAGGAAACAGTTATACAGTTAAGGTTAATGACATGCATATTAATTGGCCTTGCTGTTTCGTGTGATACGATCTCCAATGGAAGAAATGTTTTTTAATGCCATTCATCTGTTTACATACCCTGATGGGCGTTTATTTCTTGTCCAAAAGTGCACCTTTACTTAAGGGAAAAACCCAACTGGGGCTTATTTTTGGGGTAGGGGTGATGCATAAATTACGTCACGCTTGGAGGGGGAGGAGGGGTTGAACAGAGCGTGACAGTTTGTGACAAAAGAGGGGGAGGGGGTTTGGGCATGCGTGACGTCACGCATTTTTATGACGTCATTTTCGCAAGACTTCGCCGCGTTGCCTGTGCGTTCGTTCAGTCCCTGCCGTCACCTGCCAGGACGTTGCAAGTGCGTTCGTTCAGTCCCTGCCGTCACCTGCCAGGACGTTGCAAGTGCGTTTGTTTGATCCCTTATGCGTCAAATAAGGCGCGCATTACAGCTGCGCATTTTAACGATGTTTTAATTAATTGGTACGGACTGTATCTTTTGGGTTCTGTTATCTTAACTTTTATTGAAGTCTATTTACAGTTTATTACTTTATTTAACATGAAAAATAAATTTCTCCATGTCTCGATCTATGACACAGATCGTTGCGATTATCGAGAAAATAGGCCTACACTTAGATGGCAAAATATTGCCAATGCAGTACAATGTCATAGGTTTATTTTTCTATTCTTAAGTCGCACAAATCTGCACTTATCACGTGTAAGAATTGACCAATAATAAAAATTAACGTTTTTAAAATTTAGCATAAAAGACATTTCTGAACGTTTTTTTAGTATACAGTACGTAATTTAGGCCTACTCCAACACGTGCTATGAGCGCATCCATGCAATTTTTGTAAGAAAAATAAACTCAATTACCAGGTTTTCACTGCAATGACAATGTTTGCTGGCCATTTCTTTAGCATCTATGCTCTCTAAAATCACAAACCGAGTTATAGAAACATGGATGGACGACATGACTCTGTTTGTCTGTTGCCATTTTCTTTTTTTGGCTTTAGTTGGCACTGCGCATGCGCCAACCCAACTTGGCTTGCGTGCGCTGCGAAAAGTTCAATATTTTGAACTGCTTGCGTAGACGCGTTGGCAGCGTGGGAACACATCCCACCAAAAACTTGCACGCGATGAACGCGTTACGCGCGTAACGCGTTTGGTGGGATGCCACCTTTACCGACGTCGGGCCGCCGGTGGCTTGCTGCCCAATGTTTTCACTGTTTGCACTGTTTTCTCCTAACTTCAGGGTTCCCACAGAAATTTCGTTTACAATTTTCCAGCTGACTTTTCCAGGTTTAAAAAAAATCCCTAACCAATGGTAATGTCAAAAAATTTATACTTCATGCAAAATTTACTAATGCCAATTTTGAAATGAACATAGAAAATTTAATAATTTTTTTGCAAATTTATACTCTTAAAACGTGGAAAATTTTGCAAATTTTTACTCAGAAAATGAGCCTTAAGCTAACCTTGTAAAAGCATTAATTTTGGAATGCAACAACATGACTATACATTGAATTTCCCTGATCAAGTTTTTAAAAATAAGCCATTCTTTCCTGACTTATTCAAAATAAGTAATTCTTTCCTGTCTTCTCCAGACATTTCCAAGTCTGGGGATACCCTGAACTTCTTTATAGGCGCATGTTGACTAACAACAACCAGATTAAGTTTGTAAAATATGTGTGTTTAAATCAATGAATACTAACAAAATAAAACGCAGAAAAAAAAAGAAAATGAGGAAGAAAAGCAGAAAAAAAACTGTTTACGGGCTTTACATACGAACAAACCCTTGCAAAAATGTGTATTAAAACCATAAAATTGAACCACAGACAGTCCTAACTCCCTCATGACATTTATGAGAAATACACAATGCGTTTTCTCATAAAACACACGGCAATAGCAATAAGGTAAAAAAAATGAGTTTATGGAATTACAGAGCTTAATGCGTTTTAAAACAATCTCTATAATTTGGAGGTGAAACATTTTTTTTTTCGAAACGAAATTAAATTCCAAAAATTCAATCAAAACAGGATCGAGTGTTGAGACAAAAAGGACTAGATATGAAGATTTGGATAAAAATGTGACATGAAATATTGACGAATAATTTGATGAATTATTAGATTCCATCCGTGACTGCAGTCGAACCTCGTTAATACGAATTTTAATAGATGTAAAAATGTGTTCGTTTAAAACGTATGTAATTCGTATTTCAATAATAAGTTCACGGTATTACATATAAGATATAAATTTTATCGAAGTTTGGATAAAATCATATAAACATTTACCCATTCCTCCCACGTGAATATGCATTTTCTGAAAGTTTTATCAAGAAATTCGCCGTGTCTAAAGGGTCAGGAATGGTCAGGGAAAAGTCAGGAATAAATGAATTATTTCAAAAGTCAGAGAATTTCTAAATATTTACAGTATGTTGTCACATTCCAAAACGAATTTATACTTTTAGTGGTTAGCTCAGAACCCCTTTGCATATTTATAAAAATTTAGCTAGAACAAATTTGCTAATTTTTTCATGTGTTTACCAACCAATCGCAAATTAAAAAAATTCCAAACTTTTTCAGCATAAGTTTTCAAAAATTTCAATTAATTTGAATATAGGATCGTAACATGTTCCCTAATGTGTAATTGTGAATTTCAAATTTTCAAAATTTCCACGCATTTAAAAACACATCCACCATCTTAAGACACATTTAACATTCAAGTCTGGATAGCTCAGTGGATAGTGTGATGTCTCCATGAACCGTAGGTTGCAGGATCGAAACCAGGGTAAGTTCAAAAAAAATTGTATTAACAAATTAATTTCTATTTAATTTTTCGTGTATTGATTTGCAGCCTATGTATGTTGTCAGGAATTTGATAAGAATAATAAATTAATAATTAAAAAAAATTGTTAATTCAATTAATAATAATTAATTATAGGCCTATCCCGGAGGGGCGGGCCAACGTAGGGCCGTAGATGCGGGCCGACGTAGGGCCGTGCCGACGTCGGGCCGCAAGAGCGGGGGGACGTCCGCCCGCGCGACATTTCGACGTCGGGGGGATGATGATTTTTGACGTCCCCCCAACGTCGGGCTGAAGGGGCGGGCCGACGTCGGGCCATGGGGGCAGGGCGACGTCGGGCCGCATGGGCGGGGAAACGTCCGCCCGCGCGACATTTCGACGTCGGGGGGACGATGATTTCCGACGTCCCCCCGACGTCGAATGATATTAAGCTGTACTGTGAGATCCACTCGCTGGACAACCAAGTCAGGCTGCAGCAAGACATCGACAAACTTGGGTCCTGGAGTGTGTGCTCATCCTTGGGCTTCAGTCCGGAGAAGCGTGAAGTGATCATCATTGGCCAGGATAATCCTCGTCATTAGTATCACCTCCTAGGGACGCCTTTGACTAGTTGCTCTAAAGCAAAGGACTAGGCTTCTTCCCGTAGTTCCAGGGTCGTTGGCCTCCTGGGCTGGCATTTACCGAACTTGGAGCCAGCCAGTTTTCAAAAGGTTTACAAGGCCTTGGTGCTTCCCGACCTGTAGTATGCCAACATGTTGTGGCTACCTTAGAAGAAGAACAACATCAACTGCCTGGAGGCAGTCCAAAGGAGAGCCCTACAGAGACTAAGTTGCCATTTAGGCCCTATAATGAAAAGCTCCAAGCACTAGGTATTCTCTCCCTCGAGGACAATAGATGCAGAGGTGCGCTTATCTTGGCCTTTAAGATACTACGTGGAAAGGGTTAAGTTCCAGCCAGCGATTTTGTTGAGAGGGCCTGCTGTGGACGGACCAGGGGGAAATGGCATGAAGCTGCTTAAACCCTCGGTGCAATGCGATATCCGAAAATACTCCTTCAACGTGCAGGTTATCAATGACAGGAATGCCTTTCCAGGACTACTGTTGGATGGCTGTCCCAGTGTTAATACCTTTAAAAACAGGTTGGATAAACATTTATTTGCCAACTAGATTTCTTCGGCCTCAAGCTCCCTAGCTTTGCCTAGTTTTTGTTCATATTATTAATATTATTATTATTATTATTATTATTATTATTATTGAGAACTTGGCCCACAAACCAGGATTTCGCCCACACAAATTAAGGATGCTTTAAAATATTCTTAACCAACAATGCAATCTTGGGAAATCAACAGAAAGACACCGGCTCTCCCAAATTAATCACAACTATCAACTTTGGGACTGACCTCTTGACCCAATGAACCTGCCTGGATACAATACTGAACCTAACAAGAGAGGGAGCTAATTAGGAGAAGGGAGACATTAATAGGGAACCCCACTGGTTAGCACAAATTTATACAATTGCTGTGCCAACTTTACTTGCGGGTAAAAACAAAAAAAAACAGTTCAGATCAGGATCTCAATCATCATCAACAGGTTTTTGAGGAAGTGTTGGAATGTTTCCTGCACCATGCAAACGCGTGCGCATGCATGGGTCGGGTGAGCCGAGTAGCTCCCGTAGCCCAGGTACCATGCTGTTCGGGCACCTGCGCATATGCGTGCGCATGCACGGACGCCACAGATACCAATAAAAGGTGATGCAATTCATCATAAAAATCGATGTTAAATAAAAGTAATATTTACCTAGGATATATAACATATGGGTGTCCTGTTCCAGCAAGTCCTACGATGTAGTTGATTGTTGTTTCTGACTGTTTACGCCGTTGACCATGGATTGGCATTTCTGTTAATTTGTCAGAGTATTCTATTGACTCCTAAAGTGCAAAATTTTAATATAGTCTCATACCAAACAAATAAAATTATCCAATCTGCACATTTTATAAGTTTCACTAACTATTATATATTTCTCTTTCATTACTAAAGAATGCATTTTATACTTTTATCTTGGTCCCCATGGAGTCAAGTTAACAGGGTGGCAAACTACTTGTTAAATTCAATATTTAGGACGTTTTAGGACCTTTTTTAGATTACATTTTTAGACTTTTTATAACTTGTTAAGAATAAACGTTAGGGCTTTGAAGTTATTGTTAAAGAAAGAAATTAATCAGTATTTGATTTATAATTCACATTTATGATACCTCAAAAATAAAACACAGCACCTAACCACTCGGGTTAAGGCTGTGCTGTCGAAAGCTAGCTCTAAACCTGTAGTGGTTGTGCATGCAGGTACCAACAAAGTCCGACTAGACTCCCCAAAGGTGTTGCAAAGCGCATTCAGCATTTAATGACGGAAATTCGTCCCGTTAGGCCAGGGTTAGGGATTGTGATTTCATGTATTCTGCCCCGGTTTGATGGTGGGCTCCCTAGCTATCCCCTTAGACAGTTTGCACAAGAGATCTCTTACATCTGTCGCCAGGAGTGCATCACTCTTGCAGATACTACCCATGATTTGTTGCATGATCCTAGGCGGTATTTCATGCGTGATGGTTTACACCTTAATGCTGAAGGTTAAGCAGTTCTAGGTTCTGTCTTGGTTAGAGCTGTGAGTTGTGTAAACCAGGGAAACTAGTAAATTCTAAATAGGGAGACTTTCCTAAAAATATCAATACTGCAAAATCATCAAGCTTAAAAATAATTACTCTTAATTGCCAAAGTGTCAAAAATAAAGCAGTAAAATTTTGAGAACTTGTTGAATCTGAGGCACCGGATATCATCTTTGGTTCTGAATCCTGGCTCACTCCTAAACATTCTACAGCGGATTTTGTACCGACAGCCTAACTGTTAACCGCAGAGATAGAACTGATGGGTATAGGAGAGTATTTATTGTGCATGCAAAAGATATTAACACGATAAGAGAAACTGAGCTTGAAACTAACTGGGAACTAGTGATTTGCAGTATGTACCTCAAAAATGGGCAAAAATTACACTTATTTTCCTTTTACCGGCCAAACGACCCTGCAAAAACATATAGATGAATTTATTCGTGCTTTTCAGGCCGTATATGCGAAAAACAAAGACCTTATACTTATTATTGGGGGTGATTTTAATTTTCCAGGGATTAACTGGGTTAATTACGCACACATGCCTTCCACCCCCTATCCTCTAAGTTCTTAGAAATTTCTAAACCTTTTTTTGCTGAGCACTCTCTGGAGCAACTTAACAAATCTCCAACACGTGGCACTAGTAAACTGGAACTGCTAATTACTAATAGACCAGATAGTGCAATTAGTATAAAGACTGATTCAGGTATAGCTGACCATAAGAAACTAATAGTTTCAAATTTTTCATTCTTACCTAAAGTAAGCAGCCCTAATAAACGTTCACTCTACAATTTAAAAAGGCTGACTGGGTAGGGCTTAAACATTATATAGTAACAAACTTAGCTAAGTTTAATACTGACCAAACATTATCTACTGTGGATAACAAATGGGAGCATTTTAAAAAACTCATTAAGCTCCAACAGCTCCAACAATGAACCATTAAGGTACACAACTGGAATTTGCTGAATCCTCAGACAGCAACAAATAGTTAGGAACAAGCTGCGACATGGAGTGAACATGTTGAAAACAAAATTTACTAAATTACAATTAGAGCTTAAAAACTGCTTTCAAAAATGCATTTGGAGTTTAAAAATACAATCTTAGGAACTTCTCTTAAGTCTAATCCTAAATTTTTTTGGAAATATGTTAAATCCTTGCGAAAAAAGAATAATAATGCTGTTAATGTCCTGACCAACAGTAACAAACAAGCTGGCATTAGTGAAACAGCTACTGCCAGCATGCTTAATTCCCAATTTCGAAGCATGTTTACTATCGAGGATGGAAGTTTTCTGTGTAAACTTTTTAAGCTAACGTACAAAATAATGCCAAAAATAGTGGTTAGTTGGCGTGGAGTGCTTAATCTTCTTTTAACCCTTAATGAAAACAAATCATTAGGACTGGACAAACTTTCACCTACTTCTAGAAGAATTATTCCACGAAATAACTCCATTCCTAACTGACCTGTTTCAACATTCATTAGATTCTGGATCAGTTCCACAGGAATGAAAGGATGCATGCATCTGTCCCATTTTTAAATCTGGTTCCGAGTTGGATCTAGTCAATTATCGCCCCATTTTGCTGACTTCTGTAATTTGTAAGATGTTGGAGCACATAATCTATACAAATATCATGAACAATTTAACTAGCCATGCACTGATCACCGATACACAGCATCGTTTTAGAAAGGGTCGATCTTGTGAAACCCAGTTGGCTTTATTTGCAGATGAAATTCTGGCTAAACTGGATGAGGGAAAAGAGGTAGATGTTGTATCCATTGACTTTGCCAAAGCATTTGATACTGTTCCTCGCCAAAAATTACAGCAAATGAACGCACTCTATTGTGGATTAAGTCCTTCTTGCCAAATCATAGTCAAAAGGTTTTTATAGATGGAAAAGAATCTAGTTAAGTAGATGTAGAATCTGGGGTACCACAAGGCAGTGTCTTAGGTCCTCTAATGTTCCTGTTATTTATCAGCGATCTTCCAAATATTCTTTCTTGTAAATCCAATTTTTTTGCAGACGATTCTGCACTATATGATGAGGTAAGTGTTGAGGATCCATCTGTCTTGCAAAAAGACCTTGACATCTTATTCAACTGGTGTGATACATGGCAGCTCAAGCTCAATAAGGAGAAGTGGTTAGTCATGAAAATGTCCCATAAAAGGGCTAAAATCGCACAAAACTATAATCTTGGAGGTGTTTCTTTAAATGTTGTTTCGAGCATAAAGTACCTTGGGATCACCATCATGGATTAAATGTGCTGGGGAACACATATTGACAAAATTACTGGTACAGCAAATCAACGCCTTAGATTCGTCCAAAGAATCTTCAGGAATTGTCCTAGTAATGTTAAAGAGATTGGATACCTATCCTTAGTCCGACCTTTTCTCGAGTATTGCTCTCCTATTTGGAATCCCTACAGGGTGGGTAGAGCCCAGAAACTCGAAATGTTGCAGCGGAGAGCTAGCTGCCAGGGTCACTAGGGTGAGCCTCGCTGGGACTGCATCCTTTTGTGTTGGAGGCCAATCCGCTATCCCATCTACCGCCGGTTGATTAGCTACCAGTGAAGTCATTTAGATCGACTTTGGCGGTTAGTGTTTAGGTAACCACATGTCATCACTTGTTGCGCCGGGGTCGAGGTGACCGAATCCTCATCTAATCAAACCCCGTCATTTGTGGGGGCTAAGGGAGCACGGGGTCTCCAGCTTGTGGGAGACCAGAACCAGATGCCCCCATTTGGGTAAAGCACACCCATTCAATCGTTTTTTGTTGTAAAATTGTATGTTTCTATTAGATGTTTCGATTAGATGTTAATCCAAATCACTGATGCGTTAATCAGCTATTATTGAAGTAACATATTCTGGTCTAATTGTAAGTAGCAGTGCTGGGAAACTGTCACATATTACTGAAGGTTCGTTTACTTTCTCAAGAAAGACTTTGGAATGCAAATAAGAAGATCATAAGAAGTCGTTTTGAAATTTTTTCTTGAGAACTGTCTTTCATAAAGTTAGCCTACAATGTACTATGGTAGACAATCGCGTACTGTATGTATTACATTGTATGAAAGTAAAATATCATCCAAAACTTTACCAGAACATCCATATTGACATTCTTCTTTTTAAAAGCATCAAGATGTTCACCAAGATCCATGTTTTGCAATGCATCATCCAAAGTTGGCTTTTGGCTTGCATCCAAAGATTTCTATTTGTAATAATCAGAAAAAATTATTAAGTAAGAAAATAAATTATTATATACAGTGTTGTGATAAAATAACTCACCACCGACTAACAGATTAAATTATTTTTTTTTAAGTTTAATTACCATTTTCATCAATCAAATGGGATTTCAATGAACTTTATATTGGGTTTGGATTCAAGAAAAAGCTTTTGACAAAACCGCTATTGTTTAGGACTAAAACACAAAGTCCAAAGGTACAGTGTCTTATTCCCGAAAAAAAACCTATCCTAACAATAAACATCTCACATGATTATTCAAGATTTTTTTAATATAAGCCCTACCCCAAAAGTATGCCCCAGTTAGGTTTTTCAATTAAGTAAAGCGGGCAGCGTTGGACAAGAGTTAAACACTTTGTGAGAAAGAGAAAGATCATGATGGTTAAATGCCTTTAACTTTTCCTAAATTTTTTATGAAATGCATGTGTAAATTCCGTGATAGGGGGCTTGATGTCTTCCAAAGATCCCTGCATTGCTTTAGATGAATCAATCTGATTTAATCCAGATGATGTTGTTGTCATATCATTTGCTCGCTCTCTGGCACGGAGAGCGAGCGCCTACATACCCTACTTTACGAGACGGCCCTGTGAGATAAGCGGCCTTCAGAACTTCTTCGCGAGATGCGTGGTTTAGCCGGCCATAAGGTAGAATACGAGCTGCTGAAGAACTTATGGATGCAGCGGCTACCCTCCCACGCCCGCGGAATACTCGCCGCATCCTACGAACTGCTCTACAAGCTCGCGGATATTGCGGACAAGGTCTGCGTGAGCGCCCGCGACACATTCCGTTCCATCACTGTGGTGGACGGCACCACTGGAAGCACTAGCCTCACATCAGCGCCCATGCCCACTGACCCGTGGATCGATGCGTTGGCCGCAACAATGAAGGAAATGTGCACCGCGATCAAGGCACTCCAGACACAAGACCGCCGGCAGGAACAGAGGTTGCGGACATCAGACCGACCGCGGGGACAAGGCCGCCATCGTTCCTGCACGCCGGACTCAAGGGATGGAAGTAGCGGCTACTGTTGGTACCACCGCAAATACGGCATGGACGCCTAGCAGTGCCGCGAACCCTGCGACTTTCGTTCAGGGAAACTCGCACGGCCGTCGCTCGCCCCAACGACCAATGTGGGCCTAACGATGCACTGTTTCACCATTATGCACCCAGGGTCTGGGATACGCTTACTCGTGGACACCGGCACGGACGTGTCGGTCATTCCTCCGACGGCAGAGAAATCATGCAGGCCGCAGGACAGGCTTCAGTTGTTCGCTGCGAACAACACCGCCATCGCGGCGTTCAGGGTGCAATTTCTCACGCTCGACCTGGGCCTTAAACAAACTTTCGCGTGGCCGTTCATCATCGCTTCGGTCTGGCAGCCTATTATCGGATCGGACTTCCTTTCTAAGTTCCGGCTCCTGGTAGACATCGCAGAGCGGCAGCTGGTGAACATCGTCACGTCATCGCACCAGCAAGGAGCCAGCGTCCGCTAGGTCTGCGGCAACACTAAATACCACCAACTTCTGGTGGATTACCCAGACCTGGTGCGCGCGGACGTACAACTCAGACCTCCAAACACAGCATATGGTACCACATCCAGACGATGGGGCCACCGGTCTTCGCGAAGGCTCAACGCCTTCATCCAGACCGACTCCGGGCGGCCAAGCAGGAGTTTGATTTCATGCTGGCACAGGGCATCTGCCGACCGTCCAAGAGCCAGTGGGCCAGCCCGTTGCTGATGGTGCCAAAGAGCTCCGGGGAATAAAGACCGTGCCTGACCGGTACCCGGTTCCCCATATCCAGGACTACACGCAGCATCTGCGGGGAGCCTGCATTTTCTATACGTTGGACCTCACGCGGGCGTACTATCAAAATTCCCGTCCATCTAGAGGACGTCCAGAAGACTACCATCATCCCGCCGTTTGGATTGTTCGAGTTCCCGGCGATGACGTTTGGCCTCTGCTACGCCACGCAGACATTCCAGCACTTCATTCACAAGGTTTATGCATGGACAGAACTGCTGCAGCTCATACTTTGATGACGTCATCATCAGATCCGCAGACGATGCGGAGCACCTGGAGCAATTGCGCGCAGTCCTCGACCGCTTTAGCAAGTTTGGCATTATTAACAATCCATCCAAGTGCAGGTTTGGACAGGAAGCAGTCACGTTCCTCGGGTAAAAGGTCTCAAGCAGGCGTGCGCCGAATGTCGGAGAAGGTGACGGCGAGCAGAAGTCAAGGACTTGCACCATTTCCTCGCCAAGCTTAACTTCTACTGCCGCTTTATTCCGCACGTGGCGCAACACCAGGCTGTCCTTCACGTGTACCCGAAGGACAGCCGGAAGAACGACCGCCGGCCAGTCGCGTAGACACCTGAGGCCAGGGCAGAATTCGCCACTTGCAAGCGAGACCTGGCTAACGCGGCCACATTGGCACACCTGGCTTCTCAAGGGCACCTCGCCCTAATGGTCAACGCATCGAAGCTGGCTGTAGGTGCAGTGCTACAGAAGTTCAATGACAGGAGTTTACAGCCCCTTGCTTTTTTCTTGTGCAAGCTATCGCCGGCGGAGCGCAACTACAGCGCATACAACCGCAAGTTGTGTTAGGGTAGCAAAGGGGCTGCTGGAAGCGTTGAACTCACTTGACATCTACAAAGAGTCTAGTAGCCAAACTTCATTGCAAAGAGAATAATTTATTTCTTAACATTCATGATTAAATCATAACTCACTGTTTCTCCAAACACTATACATGATACAGCAATAGTATGTGGGACCTCTAGTCCCTGCAGGGCGCTAGCTCAACACACAGGCCTTGTTGCCCATCCGGCAAACAAAAGCATAAGTGGGTAAAACAAACAAAGGCAAGATGGCAACGGAGAAAAAGGGGCGGGGCAACTATACTCAGGTGCAAAACGAAATCTAGCTCACCCTAGAACCAGGTACAAAAACACATCCTAACTTACCCTAGGGTCAGGTACAAAGTGAAAAAACCTAAGTAAACCCTTACTTGGGTATCAAGAGCCTAACTAAGCACAAGCACAAGATCCTAACCAGCTAAGAAAAGAGAACACAATAAAAAAGAAAAAAACAGCTAGGAAAAAGGAACAAAGATCAAGCAATCAAAACAAGGTCAAATTAAATCAAAGAAGCCCATATTAAACATTTTAGGATCAATGTGTCAATAATACGAAAAATCAAAAGAATCACCAAAACGAAAAGGGTGCCCACACAAAAAGGATAGAAAGAATAAAACGTTTGGAAAAAACATACAACAGGGAGGGATCAGGCAAGGCACCCTCAGGCGCTCTCTACTCCCAGTCGTTACCTTTTTGTAAAAGATCTTTTGGGCATGAGCCATGCTACCCGATGAGGATAACATGCTCCCCCGTAGCGTGGCTTTACCCAGCCGAAAAGATTCTACCGGCACCACCGCAAGTACGGAGTAAGTGCTTCAATTTTGCAGGCCAAGAGAGGTTTAGTTAAGACGTCCGCAAAATTTTGTTTCGTTCCGACAAAATGTAGTCGGAACAAACCACTTCTAAAGTGGCCCCTTACAAAACGAAGTTTCATGATGAAATACTTTGTCGTGTTGTTCTCAACCTCGTTCTTAATAGCGTGGATCGCCGATTCATTGTAGAGGAACAAGTCCGGTTCCTGGATGCAGTGGGGTAATATGAGTTTAACCTCCTCCAGGAATCTACACAACCAAAGTAGTTCCTTCACTAGGTCGACCGAGGCCATCAGTTCAGCCTCCATGGTCGACTGCGCAATCATGGACTGACGCAAAGACCTACGCAAAGACCTCCATGATACTGGGGACTGGAGCAACTCGTATCCACATCGAAGCCCCAGGATGCATCAGAGTACGCCCTGACTTTGGTATCAGGGTTCTGGAGGTGAACTAGACCGTTATTTTTGGTCAGGCGAACGTAGTTCACTAAGTTCTCCACCTGATGCCAAGCCGTCATCGAGGGTGAACTACTATACTTCGCTAAAGTATTTACCGCGACCAAAATGTCAGGTCGGGTTATCCTGGCCAAGTACAGCCATGAGCCGATCACGCTCTGATATGGATATGGAATCGCATCTCCCTCGCAAGTCATCAAGTCATAAGAGAAGATGGTTCCTACTCGGAGAGGTTCCTTCGCGTGTCTCGTCGGGATCATGTCTAATCTCTTGCTGAGAGCATCGATGTACGGCGTCTGGTGCATGGTTACGCTCCCGTTAGAACGGTCCTGCTCAAACTTGATTCCTAGGAAGGTTTGCACCGGGCCTAGAATCTTCAAGTCATAGACCCGGGACAGTAGGTCTACTAACTACCTCAGTAATTACCCCGTCCGTCTTACCTAGGATCAGTAAGTCAACCACGTAAACCATGACCAGAGCATCCCACCGGAGCCGATAAACACACTCGAAACACTGTCAAGCGGGATGAAGTCCTGGCATTGCAATGCCTCATGCAACGTCCCCCACCAGTAGCGACCTGCGTGGTGTAAGCCATACAAGGAGTTATTCAGCCGCCAGACACATCCGTCGGTTCACGTTGCTCCTGGTGGCGGTTTTATCAGGGCGGGTTTATCAAGCGTGCCGTAAAGGAAGGCACTCTTGACATCGAGTTGGCAAGTAATCCGACTTCTGAACACAAAAGGCAGGAGCATGAGCTACACGGACGATAGTGAAGTTAATCACTAGATTATACACCTCTGTGTATCCCTATCCCTTACGTTGTTGATACTCTTTCGCAACGAGACGGGCCCTGTGTCGGACAACTGCGCCTTTCGAGTCCCTCGTACAGGCATAAACCCACCTGTAGGTGGGTTTATGCCCGTAAGAGGGACACGCCAAGGACACGATCACCTTGCTGAGGCGGTTGCTATGCCTCATGCAACGTCCCCCACCAGCAGCGACCTGCGTGGTGTAAGCCATACAAGGACTTATTCAGCCGCCAGACACATCCGTCGGTTCGCGTTGCTCCTGGTGGCGGTTTTATCAGGGCGGGTTTATCAAGCGTGCCATAAAGGAAGGCACACTTGACATCGAGGTGGCAAGTAATCCGACTTCTGAACACAAAAGGCAGGAGCATGAGCTACACGGACGATAGTAAAGTTAATCACTGGATTATACACCTCTGTGTAGCCCTATCCCTTACGTTGTTGATACCCTTTCGCAACAAGATGGGCCCTGTGTCGGACAACTGCGCCTTTCGAGTCTCTCTTACCCGCAGGTGGGTTTATGCCTGTAAGAGAGACACGCCAAGGACACGATCACCTTGCTGAGGCGGTTTGAACTTGTAGACGTCACGCTCTTTGAGGACTTAAAACTCGTCCACCATCGCTTCCTGCCATTTATCGGGATCCATCTCCTCCATTACGTGGGCTTCAGCAGGGGTAGCGGGATCCGAGGGCTCAGGAGCCGGCTCTCCAGGAACTTTGGGCTCCGGTTTGGGGACCTTGGATTCCTTCTTGTCCGACAGGGCAATTTTGACCTTCAATTCAATTCAATTCAACTCAGTACCCTTCAGTCAGAAATTAAATGTTATATGGTAGGGGGGTCAAGCCCATTTTTAGGAGAAAGCTACTACGTCATTTGCGACTTAGTCATCATTGTTAAATTGAACTCGAGTTAAATCTGAACTATCGCCAGGAAGATTATTCCAACGTCTAATCGCATTCAAA
>JAQGBX010004717.1:0-14835 GCA_034698745.1 Megaphyllum sjaelandicum | reverse complement strand
GTTAACCTTAAGTTAATTTGGAACCGGAGGTTAGTAAACCTTCAAATCTAACCTGCGCTCGTACAACCGGCCCTAAAAGTTCAAAAAGAACATTGAAAGTTAAAAATGACACTATTTTTTAACAACTAAAGAAATTCAAATATGTGGTTAACAAAAGTTTATAATATATAGCTATAGGCCCTCTTACAAGTCCACCTCTCAAATTCTCATTGGTTCTCAGTTTTTTCTAATAGAATAGAATCCATTTATGTAATTTTACATCCACCAAACGATTGAAGGAACCTTCATTTTTAGGTCTCTGTCAGACTATGGCTTCCTGGAAAGTTGGCTTATGCCAGCAATCCCATTAGATGAAAGGGATTTCATATTTAAGGCAGCAGTTGCTATGTTTAGACGCTTCGGGATTGATGATTACCCCTTATTTGCGGAAGCCACGAGAACATCATCAAACTACGGGGTCGAGCTCTCGAAGTCGAGTCTACGAAGAAACTGATTGAGAAATCGCTGGAACGTTTGTGGGGCATTACACAGGCCAAATGCCATTTCAGGGAACTCAAAGAGGCCAAATGGGGTAATGATGGTGATCCTGGTGACGTCGTCGGGATTGACTGGGATCTGGGAATATGCACACTTCAGGTCTAGTGTTGAGAATACCCAAGCTCCGCATAGGTGTTGTGTACAGTCCTGTATATGTGGGCCGCACGGCCGCAAGTCACAAGAACTTGCAGACCATGTGGAGTGGGCTTGCCCATTAGCTCTTTGATAAGCGGCAGATCTCCTGGGCGAACAAACTAAAATTCCGTCTGTGCTGCCTCGATGTCTGGCTTTGGCAATGACTGGTGGGCCTTTAATCTCGATGAAATGTAGCACGCCATGTTTGGGGGGGTCGCTGAAAATGGATGGCCATACAAGGTCAGGATTCTGCGATAAAAACTTGAAATCTCCGGCGACGTGTCGGTTGCTCTCGTAGGGGCCACACAGAGGCAGGCAGCAATAACGACAAGTAGGCAGAATTCGACTAGAAAGTCCAAGCCGATGATGGGCTGCGAGACTACCGTAATGACAAACGGCCAGAAGAATGAGCATCAAAGTCTGAGAGTGACTGTCATGAGTTAGACTACGAATGTTGAAATTACAAATCCATTAGCAGCAAATGGCTGGAAAGGGTTGGCGATCGGCGAAATGACCGAGATGTCGGCGCCGGTGTCGATGAAGCTAAAAATAAAGGGCGGGTCTGTCAGGACGAGTGGGAAGTGTGATGCGGCTCCTGCCGCTTGCGGTGACGAGCGGCAGCCGCTCTAGTTTCCCTACCGGTGTCTGCAGGGTGATTGACATTGGAGAGCTGCATTTCCAAATGTTTGGTGGTACCAGCACAGATTAAATCTCCACGGTCTTGGTTCGGTGTGGCTGACTGGTCACGGTAGGATGACCGGCCACGAAAAGACGACCACCAACGTCGTGACTGGTTACCAAAGTTGGTGTGAAGCTGTTCTGTGGATGTCACTAGTGTGGCAATCGTCGTGGTCAAGCTGTCGACCCGTAAGTCAGAAGCCGTTGGCGGCATGGCAAGGGCACAGGCGGCTGCTTCAGTGCTGGAGTAAAGATGCTGATGTGGCAGCGATGTGGCTTGAACCTGCATAGATTTAGAAACCATGTCTGACATTGAAGCAAGGACTGCGAGGGGCGCTGACAAGGTGGCCAGAACGCTGCGAAGGCAAGATGAGAGATGCTGAGTCCAAAGAGTGTGCAGGAGGGAGTCTTCCATCAGTGTGCCTGCGAGATCTCCCATTTCCCGTAGCAAGTCCGATGTGTGCATGCCCCCCAAGGAGATTTCCTGGAGGAGGATCAAGAGTCGTTTAGTCTCAGAACTGGCGAACTGTTCGATAATATGTGCCTTCAGTGCCGCATATTAAACTTCCCATAAAGGTGGGATAATCATGTCGTTTATCTGGCAAGTGAGAGCTAAATCCCGGGCGTCGAAAACACGATCATATTTGGTGTCATCAGTCGTGAAGTTTGCAGAGCGGAAAAGGGCCTCCACCTGGCAGAACCATATAGCCGGGTTTAGCCGCCAGAATGGGGATACATGAAACACGACTCGGGCGACATGTTTTCAGGTGCACATGGCATTGAACACATGTCTGAGCGCCTGCATGTGCTTCGACCAGGCGCTACATATTTTATTATGTGTACTGCAAATTCATATTTTAACTGTTTTAATATTAAATTATTTGCATAAAATTGCGATAGAAAACTTGGAAATTAAGCTAAGTAATGCTGTCAATATCCAAAGGTCAATTTAATCGACTAAGCATGAGTATGACAACTTCTAGAATAACCTGACATTAATTATTGGATGCGTTTATCGTGTTCCTATTCATACTCGATTAAATTGGTGCATATTTCCGATTATGTTAATTCTCAATGACATATTACACTGTTAAAAGGTAATTAAATAAAACGTACTCATAATGGGTGATTTCAAATGTCTTTGAGTATTAGCATAATCTGAAATTGTGAATGCAATTTTATTAGTTTAATACTCACGGACATTTTTAATCACATAAGTATTTAATTACTTTTGAACTCAGAACTCTGTAACTAATTACTCAAATATATTCAATATACTGAATTACTAAGGTAGGCCTACTCAATAATCATTTTCTGGTCAGGGAAGTCCTAGAAATGTCAAGGAAATTTTCCAAAAAAAAAAGCAAAATGCTATCCATGCACTGTCTGCTAGGAGCTCCATCCCCAATCCTATTCAGCTAGACTACAAAATCTAGTGTTTTGCCAAGCTTCTCATTGCAATTGTTGTTTTGTTTTTCATTATGACAAGAAGTTACTATGCATTAACGAGTGAGTTTTGGTCATGGAATTCTGGATTTTAATCAGGGACAAGTCAGGGAAATTGAAAATGAAGAATTTGTTGCCACCCTGTTACCGCCCAAGTCTGGTAAGGGATATTGAGAACAAAACTTGTGCCGAGAGCACAATGGGAGAGATCCTTCTGTGCTCATGGTATTCTGCACAATGGATCCAGCCATATAATATTAGATGGGCGTGACGTTAAGGTTTGTTATTCCCATACCCCCTTATAAAAGACCCGAAATTGGGTCGAAAAATTTGAAGAGCAATAAATTAGCCTCAAAAAGCATGCCTAGGAAAATACAATGTATGAAAATTAACAAAAAACCATTAAAGCAATCACATTTTGCTATGACACAAGCCATACTTGGAAAATGACAAGCTGAGGACGTTGGAATGTAAGAGGCCTCGTGGACACGGCCGTGCATAATATCAGGCCTTCAAGTGGTTCCTAGTTTTCCTAGTTATTTCTTAATTTTTCCTAGTTTCTTCCCTAAATTTTGTAAATTAATAGTTATTTTCATTTCCCAGCCAGAAACTAGCCTACTTTTAAATCCCGGTTAGGAGCCGACCTTCAAATTAACCTTAAAAATTCAAATAGCGCGCCGGTACGACGCCACCTAGGGAGAAGTTGAGGAGATTCAACTTTGGCGGATTCGACTGGGCGCTCCGGTGTACGCCGGGTGTACATTTCTGCACCTGTTCAATTCGGCTGGGCAATGGCGCATTCTTTAGTGAAGTGGGTGCACCCTACGTTCCGTTCTGGTAAAAGAAAAAAAAATATTTTCCTATATTGGGCTCCGTACAAGGTGGCAACATGTTAATATTTGTGTATTAGGAGACAATCGTTACTGCATGATTTTTCCAAAATCGCGAATTCTTTCTCTTAACGCTTTCACGTCAAAATTTTAACGTTTACCGAGGGACAACAATGCAAAATTTTTCACATTTTCTGAGGGACAAAATACGAAATTTGTCCATGAATTTGCCACGTTTTCCGAGGTATAGCAATGCGAAATTTGCCACATTTTCCGAGAGACAAGGGGAAGGAGCAGTCTGATGCCAAGAAAAGGAAGCTCATCAATTCGGCGTGTTATAATAATTATAAAAACCTATGTACAAGTAAAAAAGATGTTAGTACAAAATAATATACAATAATTTTGGTTTAATAACAGGGTTTCCTCAGGCCTGGAAAACCTGGAAAAGTCAGGGAACTTGAAAATGACCTGTAAAAGTCAGGGAACTTGAAAATGACCTGGAAAAGTCAGAGAAGAATGGTGTACTCCGAGTGTAGAAATCTGCTCTCATTCCATTCCACTTGTCCATCGCGCATACGTCGTTGAAATCGGTGCACCCTGCTGCACTGTTCAACTTGTCCAAACAGAGTACACTGAGAGTACCCCGACTGTTCGGTTTCAATAGCTACTGTAGCCAGAACAGCCAACATGACGGATGTTGGACGTCATAAGGACGCATGGCGCAAAAAATATGACTGCCGGCTGCACAGAAGTGGAATTCGCTATTAGGGCCCATTTTCCGAGTAGAAATTTGAAAAACTTTTCCACATTTTCCGAGTTCAGATTTACAAAATTTTCCACGTTTTTCATGTACTAATTTGAAAATTTTTCCTCGTTTTCCGACTAGAAATTTGTAAAATTTTCCACGTTTTCCGAGCTCAAATTCGTAAAATTTTCCACGTTTTCCGAGTTCAAATTCGTAAAATTTTCCATGTTTCCGAGTACAAATTAGCAAATATGTCCACGTTTTCCGTGAACAAATTTTCACAATTCTCTAAGGTTTTCCAAGGACAAATTTTCCACATTTTCCAAGGACCAAATTGCAAAAATTTCCCTCTTTTTCCAAACACAAATTTTTAACATTTTCCGAATACAAGATTTTCCCATGTTATTCTATTTTTAACATTGTCGTTAGTAAATTTAAAAAAAAAATATTTTTGGAAAATATGTCAATTTTTCACGTTGTCATTAGTCAGGGAAATTTTTTATAAAACCAGGAAAAGTCAGGGAAGTTTAAAGTGAAATTTTTGGGGGAACCCTGAATAATGTATTGTTTTATTGATAAAAGTTCCTAGTTTTTTTCAAGACAGCACTTGAAGGCCTGCAGTTGTTACTTGATTTATTCAATTTAAGGTATTTGAATCACCTACTGGTTACATTTTGGCAAATAATCTTGAAACACACTAAGATTCTGTAATCGTATCTCAAATTGTGATTTATCGCTTGGTAAAATATGACCAATGCTATCCCCCGGTTGAAATTGTAACAAAGTATTAGAATGATTGAATACTTTGGCGAGAACTGTTATTCTTGGGATTATCTTAATAAAGGTAATTAATTCCCGGAAAATAATCAAAATTTTTAAAAGGTTCGATAAATGCTAATGAAGGCTGGTAATAGAACAGTCTGTTTGTTTAACAATAACAAAACATTTATTATTTGAACATTCATTAAGAAAATACACTCATCAGTCAAATGTAATTGTTGCATGCATGCAACATGTAACATATATCCAAAAGTATACTATTTCCGAATCATTGGACAAAAATAAGTCTTAAGGCATATCAAACACAAGCAAAATAATTCTAAGTCGAATTGAACACTCCTGGCTAAAAGCAATAAGTTAAACTCAACTTAGAAAATGTAGTGCTTTCCACCACAAGGCATTTTCTAAGTATAAGTTGTGACTCCTATTCTAGAACATAGAAAAATTCTAAGACTTACAGCAAGCAGTGCTTTCCACCACAGGGTCACTTTTAGTCTTAAGAGCAATCTGGATTTCCAAAAGGGTAGTGCTTTCCACCACAGGGCCTTTTGTTGTTCTAGATTTGGCTCTCCAACCTAATCATAATTTTCTTATAATTTTTCCTCCCTTATATATGGGTTATTCCAATGGTGGCGCCCCCTGGATGATACCAGTGGTGCCCCCTATGTCTGAACCAAAGTCTAAAGTTATCATTAAAAGTGATGGCAAAAGATGGTCTTTTGCTTCCCTGAAATCTAGAAAGTTCTTCTTAGTTTTCATCTTTCAACTCAATCCCCCCTCTTCCATCAGTCATGGAAAGTTTCAAAGAAAAATGAAAAGAAATACAAAGTTCAAATTAATAACATAATCAAATTTATGCACGCGTTAATACATGAAAATAAAAGTTAGTAAATGGAAAAAGCGCACGAAAATAATTGCATTAAAATATAACAATCCTTCCCTCAAAATTATATAATGGCTGAAGGGCATAATATCAAAGAAAGTTAAAGGAAGGACAAACGAGATTGTAGCATGAAACAAAAATGTCATGGAGTCATTGTATTCCTTGATGTCTACTGCCAATGGGATGATGGGAAAGTATTCCACTGTCTGGTTGACCTGTTTCTGGGATCATTGGGACAGGGCCACGTAAATTCACCTCAAGGTCCAATTCAGAGACACCATATTTGAGCATTTGTGACTCGTGTGGTGACAACAATCTCCCAAAATTCCTTTATCTTTCTTCTGCGCAATTTTCCTCGGCGCCTGTTTTAACCTTCTCCAGGAGACCAGGGTGGCGTTGGAGGCAAACGTGATGGAACCCTACGCACTGGTCCTGCAATTACATTTTGTACCCGTTGAACAGTTTCTCTGTGATATTGTTGAGCGAGGTTAGCATGGCGCTGTTTCCCCTCAACCCGATTAAATGCTGGCAATGGAGTACGGTCTACCATAGCTGTTTGCTGAGGTCTTCGCCTGCGAACGCAGACAGCTGGATTGACGTCCGTAAACATTAAACGCGATGTTGCACTAAGTGCATTGTTGATCTGCTGGTTGATATGGTACGCCAACCGCTCAAGTCTAAGATCCTCAGGAGTCCTATTAGGACTGGCCATGCTGTTGAAATGTCTTTCGAACAATACAGATGATGGCAACGATGCTCAATTTGGTCCTGGATGAAGTATGAATGCACAGTTTAACATGATAGTTCAAAACACTTGTTTAATTGTTCAGTCCTGCGGCGCTGACTACCCGTCAGTGGTGGTCTCGATGCTGTATTCTGAGGGCTTCCTTCTTTGTTTTGTAGGCCTAAGCTCGTCCTGTTTTAGCCCTGGGAATCTGTCTTGGTGAACCCTCCATAACTTCAAAAAAACTCCAAATAAAACTCCAAAAAACTCACGCCTTTTGTTTGGTGGGAAAACTTCTTTTACTTTGATGGCGCATCCTATTTTCATACATTTTTCAACTTGCATTGCATAAAAACGGCCATTACGATTAAAAACTCTTTTTTGAGCAGAACAAAAGCCCCAACATGCAACACGCGCTTCCCAGCATGCAACGCGCGCTTCCCAGCATGCAGTGCGCGCAGAAACAAAAGCGCGTCGTCGTCTGCTTTCTCAAAACGATGGGATCCCAACAGCCTTTATGTATTTACGAATTTTTCGAAGATATTTTATGTACTTTTCTTTTCTATTGATAACAATTTGAAATAACAAGGACTTGTAAATTTTACAATTGTATCAATTTCGAGCATGTAAAGCACATTTTATGAACAAGTTATTAATAAATTATTACAATGCTATTTAATTGACACAGAACCTGCATGTGTCATGTGGTAATTCAACATTTTGAAAACAAAGTATTTTTAACTAGATAAATACCATTTACAATTCAAATGGGAACGTCAGTCTGGCTACAATGGATATTTTTCCTAAAATTACCGAAAGTAAACTACATGTATGAAAAAAGACACCGGAGGATAACTGCGCTATCCAGCAATTTTTAAAACGTGGAACTATACATCTGAGGTTGCTTTGTAAATGTAATTTGTAAATGTAATTATGATGATGGAGTCACCATCATCATAATTTAAAGGAATAACAGCATCATCATAATTTTACAAATGACGTCATCATCTGAACTTTAATAAATGATGTCATCATCAGAGGTTTTATGAAAGGCGTAAACAGAAAAAAACGTATGAATGACATCACTAATTTTTTAAAAAATGTCATCATTACGTCATCAGAATGTTACGATGTTGACGACATTAATAAAAAATGTATTTTTTTCGGACATTTTTCTAACATTTAATCGGACATCCAAAACTCCATTGTCGAGGAATGACCTAGTTCTCCGTCAAAAAAAAAAAATTGAAGCAAAATTTAGCTTTAAAACTTAATAATTCAAAATCAATAAATGCATGCTGAGTTGTGTCACTTTTGAAGCGGGAATGCGAAATATTGCCGTTAAACATTCACATGCCAACAAGAACAGGAAGCTAATGGATTATGGGACATTTGACGTACTTTTGTGCAATCTATATCCGGAAAGGAAATAGAATCCGGGTCCTTGGGAACCTGGTTCGGTAGTGATTAGTAACCCACGCGTTTAGTCAGTTTAGATGATGTGTGGTGACAATTTTGGAGGTTGGATAACCCACCAAACTTTCTTCTTCATATTATCTTCCTACATCAAATCTCAGAAATTGAGTTTAAAAAGATCATAGTTGAAGATTTATGTAAAACGCAAAAGTACTGGAGAACTGGATGTTAGAAAGTTTCCCAGCTCTCATTACACACTTTTTCGATGATCAAGGGTTGCTCCTTATTAGCCTTGTTGAACCAAAAAGTCAAAAGTGGGCTAATTTTCAAATATACTGCATTGAGGTTACTCCGTATTTGTTTAAAATGTTTACTCCTGCCTCGAGAGAGATATTGCTAAAGCCGAATTCGAGGAAAATAAAGTTTTTCCCCCCTGTTTTTGGAAGTTGAGGAAAACCATTTCAAGTTTTTGCAGTGTTAACTCAAAGATGAAAATAAAGATGTCCACACGTGTTCTAATTTGCATCCAACCACATTTTGTTTCTATAAAATAATATCGAGCCATCTAAAAAAAGCTAGGACAGATGCAGCGTTCAATGATATGAGTTTCAAAATGACGGCAAAAACTTTCTGGTTTTGTACAATCGATGGGACATTTGTATATTTGTACATTTCGATTTGTATATCATTTAGAGTTCACTAACATCTAGAAAATGACATAGTATATTTCTGACAGACGTCTTTTTTGTCTTCAATAACACCGTGGGTGGATGCTACAATCATGTTTCATGTTGTTCACAAAGTTCATGACTGTGTTATTAGCACTTTAAAAAAAAAACATGAAACTTGTTTTTATCAGCAGTAATCACATTAACCATATTTTTTTCGTTATTGAATTTCGTAATCAAATTTCGTATTCATATCAAACCAATCGTAAAATTAAATGACCGTCATTGAAAGCAAGCATCATTATACAATATTTGTAATAAACAGTTTTGACAGTTTAATTAAGCAAAATTTGAAATTCAAATTGCATGCAAAAATCAATGTCGTAAAATTTGAATACTATAGCCCCACTAATTTTAGTTTATAATATTTCTAATTATAATTTAAATAATATTTTTACCTTTGTTTTATAATTTACGTTTATAATATTTGATAAGTATACATGAAATATGAATTTGATGAGTTGATTTCCAATAATGCAATATAATGCAATTCTGAATTTCTTACAGAAAATATTCAACTTAAATTTATATAAATGTTAGTATTTTTATTTGTAGTGATTAAACTTTTTGGAAATATTTTGCCTCAAAAACTCGCGAATATGCATTCTAGCCAATCTTACACGAATCAAGATTTCCGAAAATAGGTATTTTTCTCAGGTGTTGTAGAATGATGTGAGGAAAAAGTTGATTAATTAGTCGTCAATTCATGTTAAATGAGGTGCGCATTTGCCACTATATTTTAACGAACATTAATCATACTTCTATGAAGTTGGCAAGGAATACGAAATATGTAAGTGTCCTAAATTACATTTCGTCATTAAAAAGTTTTAGGTACGGTATTTTTTTATTTCATTTTTAAAAAAAACTTATACTCACATGGGATCTTGATCAGTAGATCTGAATCTTAAAACGAGAATTTTTTTAAAAATAATTTGACATTTTGAAGTTATGTCCACTGAAACTGCACCAAATTGATAAAAGAAAGCATATTGTTTGGGTTAACGAACTTCGAAAATTCGTGTGAAGTTGAGCACTAACGAATACATGCATTCATGCTTCGTTGAATTTGCAGACTAGGGCAGAAAATCTTAAGTTTGTTCTACTCCCATCAGTTTTTTCTATGAAAAATAGTTTTCTGTCTGAAAAATTATACTAGTTCTTTAAATTATTGGCTTATAAAAGAAAAGTGAGACTTCATGACCTGCTCCGGAGTAATCATGACATTACACGGCTTCTTCATGGCGCATATTATGTTGTGGCTTTATCTTGGAGGAAACTAAAAACAGATGGCGCCACGTGACAACAATGAAATCCATGGATCCTACAGATGATTGGTTTATTCAATCATATTAAACTCAAAATGCTTATTTTTTAAGATATGTTTCTTTCCCCCACCTCATTTGTACAGCACAATATTTTTTCTATATATATATTTTAAACATACATATATATATGTATGTTAGTTACCTATTTAAATTTAAAAGGTAGGAGCTGGTAAAAAGATCACCTAGTGTCCGATTTTTTGTAAGTGGCAGGTTCTTATAGGCGTTGTGGCAACTTATTTGTAAATAAAAAGAAATAAATTCTTAAGTTCTAATTTAGATTACTGAAATTTTTATTCATTTCGAATAATTTTGTTATTAGTGGTTAATAACTCTAATCTCCTAACCTGTATTTGTTTAAAAAGTTTCTAAAAATCATTTGCTTAAATTTATAATATAATATAATTAATTTTTTACTTCCCTTATTTGGCGTCCACATCTGAGAGCGTAAATCCAGAATAAATTAAATCCTTTTTTGTCTTTTTTCTTTTTTGGCATTTGGCTCAACCCTCCTAGCATGTGAACTTCCTTTTGGCCAATAGGACCACTTACATGGCTTCAAATTTTCTTTCCCATAGCCTTCAACTTGGCATTGGGAGCTCGTTACGTGAGTAGCACCATAGGTCCAAACTTTGAACCCATGACCTTCAGCTACATTACTATGTTTTTTAGGTTGACCTTTCCCACACTCTTCATACTCTTTTAAGTATTGCGTGTTAAAGGATTAAGTGTTTTGTTTTCGTCGGATGTGTTGTCTGATTTGTGATTCTTAACACCTTAAATTTCGTTTGATAATTTTATTCATATTTTTATTTTAAAACTTTTCCTAAATTTTTCCCATATTTTGTTTATTTCTGTTTTGTGCGCATTTGTCCAGGTGACAAATCCTCCCTCTTTAAAAAGGTTTTTTCAGAAAAATTTTTATTAAATTTTTTTTGACTAAAAACGGTTAATTTGTTAGGATTTTTAGCTTTACTTTCCTATTGCTTTCTCTAAATTGTTAGTATTTTAAATGTTTTACAAAATGTTTCAAAAATTTCAAATGTCAACATGCTTAAAAATTTCAATACAATTTACAGATGTTTTTTTGCTGTGTGCTGGTACATTATTTTGTAGAATTGAAACAATCTCTGGAGCGCGCGGATACATAATTTTGTAGTATTGTCACAATCTCCGGAGTAGAATCCCACGTAGAGGTCTTCAAGACATCCTTCCGTCTATGGTGGACTGTGTAATTTCTGTGGATCTGGGCCATTCTGGAAATGTATTGATTGTGTCCCTCTCTGAAGTTTCCTTGATTTGCTGTGTTTCTTGTTGTACTTTTGACAGTGACTGTTATTCATCCTTCTGTGGCTGTTGGTGTGCATGTTGTTACTCTGGTGATATAGCACTTCTTTGCTGTCCTTAGTTTTCTTAGGGTTTTATACGCAATTATCTTTAAATAAAACTTAAAAAATTTCAGAATTCGTTTTCCAAATACAATGACAATGCATGTAAATACAATGTAATCATAATTGAAGTTGCATTAAGATATATATACATATATTGCTCTTCATCTTAACTTTGACCAAATTGTTAAAGTAAAAGATATATTAAAAAATGCAATTACCCCTACAACTATAAACAATATGATGTTTTTTATGGTACTGCCAATTGAAGAAAATAAATTGGAGAAAAATTCCAGAGAGAGTCTGGTCCTTCAGGTGTAGGTAAAATAAACTTGAAATGTCTATAACTGAAAAGATTTCTGCATCATTCACCTTTTACAATAAGGATTTAATGTTTGTTTAGGGATACTTATCGCCTATTGTTCTCTAGCTCAATGCTCTAAAATCAATTACTAATCATGGTGATTTCCCTGGTGCCAACACTGGCATGCATGGGCTAGAATAAGGACTAGCTGATGGACGGATAGTTCCAGAGTCTATTAATTCGTTTATTTGTTCTTCCACAATGGTTTCATGTGCATGCGGCAACTTATACGGGTGCTTGTTTACCGGTATTTTGTCGGTTAAATCTAAAGTATGAGTTATAATTTCCGTTGGTGGCAGCTCATTCAATGATAAAGCAAATACCACATGGTATTTTTACACTAGTTCCCTTATTCCTTTTTGCAATTCCTTACTAACATGTTTTAAGTTAACATTGTCTTGTACTTCTTTTAAATGAGAATTAATACTTTTTGTTTGTTTTGAAAGAATCCCAATGGAATGTCCTGAATTATATTGTACTGAATTGTTTATTGCATTTAGATTAATGCTGTATTTTGACGATACTTTATTTGTCTTACTAAAACATGACAGTTATCAGGACTGAGGTAAAGTGAGATGAGCACCCTTTGATTTCCGAGCGTGATAGGCAAAACAACTTTTTGACTAAGGAGTAAGGGTTCTCCAGACACTGTTTTGGCCAAGTTGGATGTGGAAACTTTTTCATATTCCAACTTATATCCTTGACCTTCTAGAATATTTAAAAATTCCGGACATATGAGCGATTCTGTCGCTTCAGTATCGAAGATCATTAGCGCTTTGGAGCTAAATGCCTTGATTGAAAAATATGGTACAAAACAATGGATGTTTGGCATCTCCTTTCTCAAATCAAAAGTTGCTCGCCAGTTTTTTGCTTCGTCTTCTTGGGCACCTCAACTAGAAGTCTCTGTCTTTGATTGCCTTTCTAGTTTAAATTAACCTAGTGTTGAGGTGGAGCAGGTCCGGATCTACAATCCTTCGCAAAATGTCCTGCCTTTCCACATTTATAACAAGTTGTATTATTTTGCGGCCTACTTCTGCAATCTCTTGCAAAATGTCCTGGTTTTCCACAGTTGTAACAACCCTGGCTATTGGAAGGTCCATTTCGCATGTGTCTTGGAATTGCCACACATCATCCATATTTCGAGTAGGTGGCACACCATGCGTGTATACCATCGTGTCCCGGTTGGAATTAGATTTTGCTAATACGGAAATTTGTTTTTCTAGTGCATCAATTGCAATTTCCCATTTCTCTGCACTTGCCTGTTGGTTTGTTTCACTTGATCTGTTTTCCACTTCTGTATAAAAGTTCACATTTCCTTTGTTAAGTATGGGTGCACTTATTTCCATTAACTCAGCTTTGTCTATTGCTAGGGTTATATCAGCTGAGTTTTTTCAATTACATATTTTCCGTACTGGGGAAGTAACCCTGCCTGAAATTTGGCCCGTATTTGGGCTTTTTCTCTTGCCCTGGGTGCCTGACCGTAAAGGTCTATTGCCTTACGCTGCAGCCAATTTGCAAATGCCCTTACCTTTTCCTGTGGTTCCTGTTTGAGTTTCCCAAATTCCAAGATGCGTAATGAAAGCGGTGGTGTAGGTTTAAAGTATTTCATTAATGCGGCTTTTATTTCGGCATGTTTTACCAGGAGTCAAGAAAGCTGGACGGTCATGCCAAAAGGTAGCTCCTTGTCCATGAATTTTTGACCTCAGCACTGCGATAGTTAATTCATTTTGTCCAGCGTGCGATAAGTTTAACATCTTCACTGGAAACGAGGAATGTCTTGATGTCCATCTTATCATCGTTGGTGAATGGTGCAATAATATTTGCATAGGAAATTGGCAAGTTTGCTATATCATCTGCTGTAGCCATTTTGAATGCAGTTGATGCTTGATTTATTTAATTAAAGTTATTTGAATCACCTACTGGTCACAATCTGGCAAATAATCATGCAACACACTGGGATTCTGTAATCTTATCTCAAATTGTGATTCACTGTTGGGTACAAAATGACCAATGTTATCCCCCGGTTGAAATTGTAACAACGTATTAGAATGGTTGAATACTTCATGAACAACTTTTGTGATAAAAGTACCACATAAGTTGCATTTTTGTCTAAAGTTAAAAAATGCAGGTGTATTCTCGTCCATTTCTTAAAAAATACAAGAAATATACAAACAACCAAAAATACATCTTGACACCTTTTCATCTACGTCTATTTTACATTATAAAAACGTGCAGATCACCTTAGACATACAAACTATGCACAAGTTAGTAACATTTATCTATCGGGATAATTTCTGACTTTCACTGACATTGGGTTTATCGGCCTACACTATCGTACTTTGACAAGCGTGAAGTTAGGTACTATGCAAAATCGACACAAGTTAATTAGTTTAACAAATTAACTGAAGATTATGGCTATTTTTCATCCCATTTACAGTATGCATTTCTTTTGCACACGAGGCTCCACGACTGTCGAAGTACGCTTCGTAAAGATTCTGCCTGAGTTCCACTAATGCAAATACGGTACATCCTGTTAAAGAGTGACCATCAAAAAATGCTATGTTGGTCACTGAACACAGGTGGCCACTATACAAAGAATGCCTGAATTAAATTAAATGTATGAACATGTAGCCTACATTGCACTTATACATGTAGACTGTAAAATACCACAAAACCAAAAAAGTATACAGAATATTTATGTCCAAGGGTTAAAGCAACTGTTTTCTGGTCACCTTTTAAGGTACATTGGCAATATAAAAATGGCAAAAAAAGACAACACACTGGTCACTGTACACAATAGACAGGTGGTCACTGGTCACTATTCAGAGAATTTTTATGAAGGAAATGTACACTAGAAAA